>JABSTR010000326.1:0-71692 GCA_013339765.2 Haemaphysalis longicornis
ATTTTACAAAAGCCTTGTCTCTTTTCAATTATTGTGTGTTTCCTGAGTCTGTTATGTAGAGATGAGGCCTATGTTCTTTTATTTCAACGTGGAAAAGCTCTTGTATAGCTATTTACCAACTTACCAAATCAATCCAGACCGCCAGCGTCGCTGGATTTCCTTTTACCCCGGGGCCGAAATGTGCTTAATTGATGGCATAATTACTCATTAAACGGGTCACTGCTTTACAAATGCACAAAAATGCGGCGAATGCTTCAAACTCCGTTTCAAGAGTGCGTTACGTTAGTCCACGACATTTTATTCACTTATCTGATTACGCGAGATATTCAGTGGTATTGTTGTATGTTTTCGCCGTAGTTCTGACAAGTGAAATATTAACTACCTTGTGTTCTTATTTCCGCTTAATCCCTAAAAATAAAATAAATTGCCCAATATATTGTATCTATATGGTCTACTTGATTTGAAAACTTCATCTGCAGTCTTGACAAAAGAAACCACTGCATAGGTTACTGCGATGTGTTTTAGTTTTTCTCTTTTATATTTTTACATCCCTTGGAAACCGCAGCACCTTTCAAACTTTTCTCTAATGGCCCACATAGCGACGAACAAATGATCTGAAATTTAGCTGGAATAAAGCACACACACAATAAAACTCTTATCTACAAAACTACCAGTCAAACTCTTCTTAGGAGAAATCCCTTTAATAAATTCAAGGCTTTTGGTGAAAACCATAGCTGCGTAGAATGAGAGCGGCAACCTTTTAAAAGTATGCTAACACACAAATAACTTCAATATATTTGGAGCCCAATCACGTTGTAGGTAAGTGGAATAAAAACTTACGGCGAAGAAAAGATAAGCTTATTATTTCGTTGTTGTTGGGCAAATAACGGTAGCTATAATATCCGTGAGTGGTACAAAACACCGTTTACTTACTAATTGAGTGCAGCGCAGTCATAACGTTAAAGGAGCCGCTTTCACGTTCGGAAAATTCGAAGATTTCCGGGAACGCATTTGTGGTCCTACAAAGAATGATTGAAGATTTAGAACATTTTTTTTATATTTTAGAGTAAATGTCTGAAAATAAGTGGACATTAGTTAGTCGCCCATTTTCTAATACTGTGCGGGAAAAAATTGGGGCACAGAGTAATGCTCTTATAAAAATTTTAAGAGAATGTGTTGGTTCAAAGTCTAGTTCTGAAAAAATTCCCGGAGCTTCCCGGCTTTGTACAGCGACGTTTGTCTAGCGATCGGTTTCGCTAATGTTTGACCTTGCTTAATTTTAAAAGTAATAAAAATATATTCATACATATAATGCACTGTAAGTGTATTGTTATTAAAAAACAGCAAATCTACCTTGTTTTTTTTTTCTTCTTGCTGTAATTCATCCTTCCACCAGAGTTCGGCGTTCACATTTGCTTGTCAGAAGCAAAATATAACTCTAAAAATACGGGACAAAGCGCGCATTATGAGAAAAAGCCGCCTTGTTGCAAATGCAGTGGGAAATAGCACCTTCTTTCAGAGGCGCCCCACCGGGAGCAAACGATCGATCGCATTGAAGGCTTCGAAGCTGCTCTACTGCCTCCGCGGCGGTGGTACGAACATGAGAATAGCGGTTTCTCTGTAGATATGCAGTTGAATTTAGGAAAACAAGCTTCCCTTTGCCAACTGTGTGCTCCCTTCTTGCTAAATATTGCGAAAGATTCCACTCTTCTAATTGGCTGGTTTTCTACGAGAAGTGCTTGCATCATGATAGCGGAACAGAAACGTGCATCTGGGGCTATAAACCTCTTTTTCTTGAGAAGAAAATAAATTCGAGTCTTCACTGTGGCTTCCTCAGTTCAGGACACCTTGATTACGGGCCGCGTCAACAGCCCTCTCTTTCAGCTGGCGCTCATCCTCAGGGTGAAGCTGGCCAAGGCTCTCTCCCAAAGCTCTACTCTGGGATAGGGATTTGGGCGTGGAAGTGGGCTTAGTCTCAGCCTCCCAAAATGTGATCGAGTGTTGCGAGACCCTAGTCGAAGGGGTACTGCGAGTGGAAAGACGTAGGAGTCAAAATGTGGCTTGTGGTGGGGTGGAGGAAAGTAATAAAACTGTCCAAGGGTTAAGTTTGGGTCTAATTGGCTATATATCACGAGAGTAAAAAACACCGCAGGGACGGGAACGAAAAAAAAAGAAAAGGACCGTCAGCGCCTGTACTTTCTGTTTCCATTCTTTCGGCGGCGTTCCTGCGCTGTTTTTTTTCACGTGAGAGAAAGTACTCGTCTGGATGGCACGGAAGAATCGCTGCAACTCTCTCGGGAGTTGTTTGTGTGCAGGGGCTAGGCGGTTGTGTTGATTGATTTCATGGTACGTGATCGTCGGGTGCAAGCACTCTAGCTCCCTTCCGCAACATCAGCTCGGTGGGATAGCTCTCGAGCCAGGAGATGGGCTGTGTCGTGGCGCGGAACGCCGATATGAGCTGGGGCGAAGATGATTTTGATGGAACGATTTGGTTGCCGTTGATGAAGAATCTTTGTGGTAGTGTGGTGAATTCTTCCATTGGCAAAATTTTGTCATGACTGCTGGGAGTTATGGATGATAAGAGCAGCTGTGGTTTGACTGACGCTGAGCGTGATGGCGGTTTACCCGCTCGCAGTGGGTTGTGGTGTAGTAAAGTTTCACTCGTGTGGTGTTATTTCATCGTGACTACAACAGCGGACCTTCCCTGAATCTTGGTGTATGTGGCAGCATCCCTGCCAGGCAGTGTCGGTTTCGCCTACGTATTGCTTCGAAATTGATGTGGCTTTGCCTCCCGTCTCGTCCAGTTGTGCACATGGTGCATGTTGCTGGGTAGATGGGGAACAATGAGGCATTGACGGAGTTTTTGTGGAAAGCGTTTTCGTAAAAAAATTCCGCCCATGACGGAAGGCGACAATCCTTCTACTCATCTCGCCCGTGACGGTGGCGAGATGGGTAGAAAAATGGCTGTATGCATGATTCCCACGAAGGAATAAAAAAGGGATGAAATATTTGAGCCTCAATAAATAAGACTTTCCCTTAGCCTCTGTACATTTTACTACCTGCTCCCGCATGCACCGATAATGGGATGAAAAAAAAATTTAAAAAATGTATAAAGCTCGAACCCAAAAGCGTGTTTTACCCTTTATCTTACCCAGCTTTTTCTGTAATTTTAAATTTAGTCCAAGTCCTCAAAACGTGAGTGGTGTTGTTCTTCTCTTGGGGTGTGGTGCACAAACATTTATAGTCAGGACCAAAGTTTTTTTTTTTCATAATTTACTTGTTCTTCGGTGTTGAAGAACTGAAAAGATAAAAAAAAAATTGCGTCACTAGCTGTGCTGCCTGCTGAGGCTCAGTCGCTGGGCTGTTCTTTCGAACAAGCGCATGCAGATTCGACAACAGGTGCTGCAGCGAAAAGTATCGAAAAAATATCAGCTCCGCTAAACTTGAAGAAATGTTTGGACTGAGGAAAAAGAGACCAGATAACTATTCTACGGCGTAAAATAGATGGTATGAGAGATGAAAGATGGTATTAGTATGTTATGCACACCTTTAGATGTTTGAACTGGATGTGTAGACGCTTCTTGCATTCAGGGTAACATATTCCGCATGCGTGCAAGAGCTATTAATACGAATTTCACAGCTGCCATTAAAAACACCGAAATTGGCAGATGCACACTGCGATTTCTAAGGTGCGAAATAATTTAACGAATGAGCCAAGCAGGCACAGTATAGCCGTTTTTAGTCTTCGGACAACACTTGTGACTTCTCGACGACAATACCCCTGTGGGCCAAGTGTTGCACATCACAGATGTTGAAACATTCGCACTATTAAGGCGTGACTAACCCTAGAGATTTTTATCATAATTTAGGCAACCGTTTCGGTTCTCACGACTTGTCCTGGGAAACATTGTTAAGAGCCACAACTACAGCATGACGCGCTGCAAGCAAACTTTTAGAATGGGAACAGTTGGTCACACCCCGGGCTAAGCAGCGTCTGAAGCTTTTCCCTGATATATACTTATCTCAAACTGGTGTTCTTCGTGACAGTTACATTTTTCCACCTCATTACGTGTCTGGACGACTCGATCACATTTACAAAGTGCGGCAGTACCGATCTAAGACAGCAGCATTCAGTAATTCTTTTTTCCCTAAAACGGCTTTTCAGTTAAATCGGTCGCCTTCAGCGATTGTTGTCGCTGTTGGTAGTGATTCATTTTTTCCTTTATTAGAGTCTGTTGAATTTTTCAGTTGATGAGGGGTGTTTTGTTGTGCTGTATATATATTGTATTTGTTTTCGCCTTACTGTATGTTACCCGCTAGAATTTTTCCTACATTTTTGTCAATCTGCGTTACATTGTGTTACCCGCTAGAATTTTTAGTACATTTTTGTCCATCTGCGTTACATTGTGTATTGAGTGTACTTGCTACTTGCTGGTTAGCCTGTACTGTACTTACTGAAAATCGAGCTTGTGTTCTATCTTGAAATCATATTGTATTCCTCCCACTGTTATGCCTTATGGCGCTGTGGGTATCAAAAAAACAATCAAAACAAACAATTCAGCAAAATACATAGGTACTGATGTGCCCTGATTATGCGGCGGGAAGTGTTGGAAAAATTCGCTTTTATTTTATCGTTTTTATCGTACGCAACCCCCTATCCAAATTTTGTATATCTTGGAAGGGTGCGTACCGTGTAGGCTGTAGTGCTCCTCCCCAAAAGAAGACACGACAGCTCTGGCTAGGTTCCACGTTTTGAAAGACCTGGCACACATACAACAAAAGCTATGTATATACGTGGAATCAGCAAGTTGTTGTTTGTTGTTTTATTGCGAAGCTGTTAGCCTCTCGTTGGAAGAAAACTTTGTGTCGTATGCAAAAACCAAGGCAGGATATAAATCGGTGAGCTGAATAACATTCAGCTAAATAGCAGCTGAAGACACGATGCCGGACTGAAAAACTTTGAGCTGGTAACTGAAGTTCTCTGCCGTTACAGCCATCATCCGGTAGGCAGTCGATGAGTCACTATTTGGGTCGGATGCTCAGGCCAGTCATTTTAGAGGGGTTCTACGATAACTCGGCCACAGGACACTTTGGTTTTAAGAAAACGTACACCGAATCTGTAGTCGTTTTTTCGTGCCTGGGTTGTCCACAAGTGTGGCAAAATACAATAAATCGTGTGCCAGCTGCCAACACAGGAAACGCAGTACGTCTTCCCCAGCTGGTCCCTTACAACCAGTTCTCTGTCCGCCTTCTCTTTTTAAGACAGTGGGCATTTATCTGTATAGACCGCTGCCACGCGCACCTACAGGCTACCGCTGAATTGCAACGGCGGTCGATCATTTGACCAGGTACGCGGAAACATCACCTCTGCCTCAAGATGCGCTCAAGAAATTGCCGATTTTGCACTTCAGAACATCATCTTGCGCCACGGAGCACATCGCAACCTATTAAGCTACCTCGGTATGGTGTTCTATCCCAAATTCTGGCTGAAGTGCTTCGAACAGGCAAATACTGTGCACAAAACTACCCGTAGCTCAAACCAACTCCTCAAACCAACGGCATCACCGAACGATTTCATCGTACTCTCTCCGACATGCTATGTACATTAAGCCGGACCCCCTAACTGGGATTGAATTCTTTCTTTTGGTACATTAGTCTACATTTCGTCTACCCAGCGCCGCACAGGCTACTCACCCTCCGTCCTGCTTTTTTGACGATCCCCCTCTTTCATCATTGACAACGCTTTCTTTTCTATACCGGACTCCCTTGCCGTCCAATTTTCTGACCTGTTCGCCTCTCGGTTTAAAAACCGTCTGCACCTGGCTCGCCTTCACACTGAAGTCACGCAGCAAGAACGCATAAGCCAGTACGATTCTACTCACCACTCCGTTCACTTCCATCTGGGACGAAGTGTTACTTTAGATGCCACTACACTCCCCCGGTCTATGCGAGAGGTTTTTGCATAGATACATTGGTCGTAAATCGTAGTTGAGCAGACAGTCGAGGGGGATATTGTGAGCGAATCAGAGCAGTCAATATCACTGGGACATTATTACGTTGCGGGACACTTTCATGCTGTGGCCAATCGCTGTCAGTCGGTAGGACCAACTCCTCATCTGTGCATACCCATTATAATCATCGTGACGAGTGGCTGAAACTGTTGAGTCACCGAGGGTCTCATTAAACCAAGACAACTGATACCGACTTGTTCAGGGTCTGCCGTTACCTTACAATATACATATAAATATATATATATATATATATAGTCTGAAAAGTTAAAAACTCACACAGAGCGCGAAAAACGTCAGTAAACTTATTTTTATTTTCTACGTCTTTCTCGTTTGTCTCTGTCTCTACTAATACTATATAATATATATATATATATATAAATAATATATATATATATATATATCGAATCAGAAGGGGAAATGAGGGGCTCGTTGAAAATAAGACAGAAATAAGAGTTGGCAGTCAAGAATACCTCGGAAAGCAAAGAGGAGGATGTGGTAGGTCATTCAAACAGATAAAAAATTTGGAAAGAAGAAAGAAAGTGGAGAAAAATGCCCGCCAGGTGGGATCCGAACCCACGACCTCCAGAATACCGGTCTGGTGCACAGAACGGTATTCTGGAGGTCGTGGGCTCAGACCGGTATTCTGGAGGTCGTGGGTTCGGATCCCACCTGGCGGGCATTTTTCTCCACTTAATTGCTTTCTTTCCAAATTCTTTATCTGTTTCAATAACCTACCCTACCACATCCTCCCCTTTGCTTTTCGAGGTTTTCTTGACTGCCAACTCTTTTTTTATATTTTTTATATATTATATATATATATATATATATTATATATATATATATATATTGTGGGCATTGGGGGGGTACTGTTGTGATATTTATGCGTGGAAGCGACATGACCATTGTTATATCCAGTGTGGAACACGGCGGGTCAATCCCTCTGTTCCTTCTACCCATCCAAACCCATCGCCACTGTCATCTGTGTATAACCATCATCATCCCCGGACAGTTCCGTCTTTCGGTGGCCTGTGCTCGGGAGCCTAATTAAAAGTGGTCCTTCAGCACCTCGGAGCTCTGTCTCTCAATATATATATATATATATATATATATATCTATATATATATAATATATATATAATATATATATATATATATATATATATATGTAGCGAATCAGAATAGGAAATGAGGGGCTCGCTGAAAATAAGACAAACATAAGGTTTGGCAGTGAAGAAAACGAACGAAAACCTCGGAATGCAAAGGGAGGGTATGGTAGGTCATAGAAACAGATAAGGAATTTAAAAGAAAAAGAAAGTGGAGGAAAAATGCCCGCCAGGTGTGATCCGTACCCCCGACCTCCAGAATACCGGTCAAATGCGATATATATATATATATATATATATATATATAACAGAAATAAGAGTTGGCAGTCAACCTCGAAAAAAAAGTGGCGAATGTGGTGGGGCATTATGTAGATTGAAAATTTGGAAAGACAGAAAGTGGCGAAAAAAAAGCGATGGTCAGGTGAAACGACGACTGGCTGGCTTGTTGGGCGACGGCCAGTAGCCGACGAAGGTCTACTCCAAGCAAACGCAAGATGTCATATATGTACACTTTATTTACACTACGCACTTACAACAATCACGTCTTATGGTCCCGTAATCTTTAAGAGGTCTGGCGAGGCCCGCGCCGAGCGGGGCTCGCCACTCTTGTCAGTGAGAAACATCAAACTCCTCAGTTTTACCTCCAAAACCACGCCCACAAAAAGGTACGTCACAATTTGAGAGTCAGGATGACTAAATGATTGACCCGCACTAGGCCACCCATTACCCATAGTGACAAAAAAAGCTAGGTGCGTACAAAATACCCACGTGACCCTCCTCTCTCACTCATACAGAAAACCAGACGTTTTCCGAACAACACAAATAGGACACAAATAAAAACCAACCAACTAAAACCACACATAACGATTGCCATCGGCTCTCGGGTGGCTCGCCTTGAAGTATTGTCCATACCATGCCGTGTTATGCTTGTGCCCCCGCCGGAAACATTTCTTTGCTTTGTAAACACCTTGAGCGCCCAAGAAAGCTTTGTCCTCCACCCATTGACGCAATCCAGCCGTCGAGTCGCCAGGGTCGGACTTGTGACGAATGGAAACTTCGCCCAGTAGCTTTGGCCAGTCTAACTGTGGTAGACAGAGTGTCTAGAGCGCTGTTTCTATCTTTGACCCCTGGACTGACTTCCAGCTCCCTTACGCTTAGGGCATTCTCATGCCGATGTTCGCGGTCGTTAAAATGTCAGTGGACACCCTCCACAGGTTTTAGAAACGAGGCAAAGAAAATCCTTCCTGTAATGCTAACATCGCTAACGACGCATTGTTATGGGCCCTCTCCTGGCCCGCTTGTCGGGTGTACACAATAGTGCGGCTAACGAAAAAGAAGCCTCCGCACTTTGTCCTCAAACCCCTCGCGCGCACGTCTGCTCGTCCGGACGGAAAACAAACACAATGCAGGTAAAGACGGTACACCAAACCAACGATACCTAATTGCTACAAGGTTTCAATTATTAAGTGATGTGCCATGACTTAACATAGGTTCAGGACCGAACATTGTAGTGATGTAAAAATATTGCCGTTATATAATGTTAAGACATAACCAAAAAAGCAAAATTAAAAAAAACATCATCGTTGTAACAGATATGAACAATATTACGATGATCAAGTATTACATTAAAGTAATGCAAACAATGAGAGGGAAATGAACCAAGAACCTAGCCTCCATCCTGCCGAAAATTACAGACAGCCAGGATTTGAATGACAAAGCTCGGTCTCTTAAATACTGTTGGCGGAAAATTGCAGCGAGACATAGTCAGAAAACATTGCCACCGACGCTACCTGACGAAACTGCTGTTATAAACAACGTGCCTACAAATTGCCGTGCATAAAATAATTTGCATGGGCTTTCCTTGTGACCTGACCACCTTGTTTTACGGCGCCTTAGGTAACGAGCTCAAAACTAGTTTGCAGTACCTGGTGACCATTTCATGTCTTTTATATGACGCACGTTACTTTGTGCAGTTGTCTCTTGAGGTTGAAGTACGGCAACCATAAAATGTTTCTCCATCCCACGTGCTCAATACATGCTGTTGCGGCCAGGATTAAACCCGCTTCGTGGGGATCAGCAGCCTTAGTGTTATCCGCTGCATCACAGCAGCCGGTGCAATTACAAAGTTGCGGTGGTTGTTGTTTTACAGTGTTGGTTTCTTGACACCTTAAGAAATTGCTATTACACACTTTGCTGTGTCTTTTTGCTGGAAACATTTGATTTCGTGCACATGAGTACCTTGCTTGTGCACAAAATGAAATCGAGCAGTAGAAGCACGGTTCTTGGTTGTATGCCGGCAGTGTTACGATGTGCTTACGTTCAAGTATGGAAACTAGTCATCCGACAGAGATATTGCTGTGGCGTAATGCCCAAAATCATGGTACCGGCATCACGGCAATGCGCGCCAATCACATGGTAATGGAAATTATTGTTATTTTGTGGTCATGCAGGAAAACTCCTCCGCCTTTTGCGATAGCTGCTGCGCCACTTTAAAATTGACTACCGATGACACTACAACCGACAAAAATATTCACAGGATGTGTTGATAAATACGTAACAGCACTGCTTGACTTACTTCCCATCCGTCTTTCACGGCAGGTCCAGCTTGGCACTCACTTTGGCGCTCCTGGTCTTCTTCCCCACGCTCAGCAGAAGCGCGGAAGACGAGGCTACAGAATAAGATATGGAAGAAAAGAAGCATGTTCCCACCTTGGCTTGACGTATACCGTCCGTCTTTGCATTAAAACGACGGCCTTTTTATACCCCCGAGTTCATAAATATTCATAGTATTTGTGTAACAATTGGTAGAGCAAAACGTTTTTCCCCAAGGGAGTTTGTCAATAAACAATACGGCGGTTTTAAATTGAGCAGCACGAACCCTCTGAATACCCACAGATGGATGATTGCGGATTATTTATGCCCTTAGTGTCAACAACTCAGGGGCAAACAGGGCTATTTACAGGAGCGCATACTTTGTCTCTGGTTTTAAAGAATGTGTCCTGAAAGTGAGCGATATATTTTTTGTCAGAAGAGAATTGCGAGAAAAAACAAAAAGACCCAGTGCCACCACCCACTTTTTAAAAATATTGGCTCCTGTGACGTGCGTTTATTTCTCTCCATGTGCATCGTCGCATCGCTTTCTAATTTTAATATTTTTCAGGCAACAGAGCAACAGGTATTCTATAAAAACAATATCGTGACGGTGTTTAAAGAAATTACAGCTGCAAACAACTGGAATAAATGACTAAAATTTTGCAAAGGTATGGAAAAGAAACCTTATTAAAGTTTCGAACACTAACTTGCGTTAACTTGGCAACTAAAATATTCAAAACGACATTTACAGGTTTTTTTTATGCCAATATTTCTATGCTTCTGAGCAAGGGCGTTCTATAACCAGCTTTGTTATGTAGAGGCTGTTGTTGCCTAAGAACAGTTGCTAACTGGGTGATAAGATTTTCAAGGTATCCTGATTTCCGTGCTGCTGATTGTGAAAGAATACTTTCGTCTAGCAATTTAATGGAATCCTCGGTATTCAATTGCGTGGAATGCATGCAGGCAACCAAGTGTGTGCTGCGATATCTGTGGCCAAGCGTCTGTTGCTAGGCGACGTTGTGCTAACGGACCGCAGATCAGGCACCAATCTTTTTCTCCATGGAACCGCGTGAGTGCGCCCACGGCCGGACGGGAGGAGCGGCGAGCGCAGTCGTTCCGTCGGGCTCCGCGGGATGGCGGCACTTCTCCAGCTAAGCACGACTGTGAAACACATGACTGTGTTTCATGTTATCAACTCTTCGCCGAACACAAAGTACTGCGCCGAGTTGACTGTGAGTGCGAATAATAACATCTCTGTTGGCGCCACAGTATAGAATCGGATTGGAACGGAGCAGATGACGCACGCCGGTATCTTTTTTTTTTCTTCGGCGTGCGGCCGCAGTGGCCCATGCTGCGCCGCGTCCGAGGCGCATCGGCAATGTCTGTGGCCGTTTCCAGTGTTGCCAAGCGAAGAAATTGACCGCTAAACGTTTCAACGAATACCGTCTATATCTTAAAGAACGATATTGGACAGAAATCTTTGCTCCTAAATGTTGGTGGTGGGTTTATTTAGGTACACGTATCCTGATTAAAAACAAGTAAATATACATTGTTTCAGTAAGCCAGTAAGAATACGTTTCCTTAATTTGAAAGATGACGGTATTGGTGACCGACCGACGAAACTTTAGTTGTTGAGGTACTTCGCGCATGAATGTAATATTAATTTGTTATAAAGACCATGAGAACAACCAAGCATACCTTAGGCTTCTTTTCTTAGCACTACGACACGCTTCGTAAGCGACGAATGACCCTTGTTTAGGATCTACGGAGTACCTTTCTGGAGCCACACAAAGGGCTTACAGGGATCACTAACGCACGAGAGGTGGAATGCGATTGGGGAGAGAATTTTGGTTGGAACGGTCTTCTGGCGACGATGAGTGCGGGCGTGGCTCCGCCTATCCTCCTTTGTCATCATGAAGGTTGTAAAGCGGCGCCATTGAGGTGCGTTTCGCAAGTTATATGTTGACAAAACGTATGAACCACTGCCAGACGTACCGATACACACATCGATAGGCCATGCAACTCGGACGTTGCTACTGTGACACGTTTTTACCATTGGCCCACTTGAATATTTCGGCTTCTTGCGGGGCCGGTGCAAGAAAAAATTGCTGAATAGTCTCCAGCATGCGGAGTCTCTCACGGCTGGAGAGGTGCGCTGAGTTATTTCATACGAAGTGTGTCTCCAATCTAGCAACATCTGTGTCGGCGCGCTTGGATCGTCTGAAGTGATGAGTGCTCAAATATGGAAACTATTTGTGACAGCAATGCGAACTGCTTGTCAGCACTTGTGCGGAGCGCGGTGTTTTCATGTCAAATGTGTACGGATTGGCATCGGATAGGAACCAAATCCTCATAGCTGGTGCATCGTCGCTCTGTCCGCGACATCGATAGTGTTGCTCGAAAATGTGCCCGAACCTACGACGCGCATTGTTACCTTCAAAACGCGACCGATGTGTGTGGAGCGCGGTAATTTTCGAGGGGTTGATTGTTTATGGGAAGCTGCTGGCGCCACAATCATCGAGGCCACATGGTATTGTGTCGAGATCACCGTGCGATAAAAATATTTTGATTCTGTTCTATCGCTCGACTTTCGTGTGTAGAAATAATGAGTAGAAAGTGCCGGATGTATGTGTCGCGGCACGACTTTCCGTGAGTAATCCAGAGCCTCATCAGGCAAAATTATTGTGGCGCAATAACAGCGAGTTTTTGTTCGTGGGGTTCAACTTGCCCAGTCGTTTGTATTTATGACTGGAAGTGTGCCCGAAATGTGCGCAGTTAATCTGTTGTAACGCCCATGAGGGTGCCTGTATTTGGTGTATGTTTCTTTTTCGTCTTCGCCTGCTTAGCGCCCCTTTTATTATTTCCAATGTCCATGAGGGATTTTTCTTGCGTGTCGGGTTGTTGTGCCCCAAACTTTATAAGATCACTGAAAGTACGTGACCGCGCCCATTTATAACTGGCTACCTGCAGCCTTAGTGGCTTAAGCAAATCAGGTGCTCCGATCTGTGTTAGTAGTATTATACCTAAATTCACTATTATACCACTTAAGTGACACTCCATAGACGTCGTTTCTATTTACTGCAAACCTCCTGTGCTGTGTTCATCTTTTTTGCACGGTATTGTTTTATGTGCGCATGCACCAATTACCAATACATCTACCTTGGACGCTTACCTATACATGGCATAACCCTCTTTGCAAGCACGTTTGCGTGGGCTAACGTAATACTGCATTATTTGATAAACTGCTAAGGATCTTAGGAAATATTGTTTACATGCGTTGTGGACCGCTGTTTTAAAGTATAAATAACGTATTCTTTTCATTTGCGACTGCTGACTTCGCCTTTCGTTTGGTAGCTACGAATGATTTAAGATCATGCCTAAAGGTACGTCAGAAAAAACTCGCGAAATTTATAGGGCTAGAAAAATTTAATAGACTAGAAAAATGTTACCAGAAAATATTTTTTAAAGGTATGATGGGCGTGCCAAGATTTCACCAGGTAAACCTGTGTCTGACATTGTCCACACTCCCCCTGTGGCGGTCTCCACAGTCTGGCTTTTGGTTTAGTATACCCAACCGATAAAACCACTTCAGCGCCCTGAATAGCCCGAGCCATGGTTAAGGCTGCCCCCCCACTCACAATTAGAATAGCATGTCTTGATATTTCCAAACTCGACAAACTGCTGCCACTTGTAGGCAAGAAGATTCACGGTCAATAGTCAAGAGTTACAAGTATTTTCACATTGCAAAACGCAACTCTCGAGATGGCTACGCCGGCCGTGTCTTAAGTGCGAGGTAGCGTTGTACATGATTGGGTAAAAGTCAAAAGATACTGCTTCCAATCTCAACCGTGGAGCGGGCGTGGGAAATAGCTTTACAGAACTCTGGCCACGACTGTAAGAAAAAACAAAAGCACAGATTTCAAACCGGCTCGGTGACGACAGCAGGATTAATGAGCACTACACCGAAGATAACGATTGGATTAAGAGTTTAAGGAACCGTACTTGTTAGTTTTATGAAATTGAGACACTTCGTGAAATAACCGCACTATGGTTAGTCAGGGAGTGGAACTGACTTATCTGGTTAGGTATGTTTTGACTCATTAGAGACTGTGCAGCGGCTGGCACACATGGCCTTTACGATATATGGTGGTTCGTCTAACGTACGTTTAAAATTCTGTGAAAGTACTTCCGACGAACCCTTAAACACAGCGGTATTTAAAGCGGTGCTTGTGGTTTGTTGCTTCCAAAAGCGCTTGGTCATAGTCGCATTGTTTCATTGAGGTCAGGCGTTATAATTATTTTCCACACACATAACAAAAGCTGGGTTCTTATTGGTGCATCGAAGGGAGAACATAATATATGATCAGTCGTCCATCGCAATTAACTGATGAGCCCCTGTGAACAACAAAATATAAAATTATATACAAATGATCAGCTCAATTGAGCCTCTGCAGCGAAGTTTATGTTCCTCCTGTAGAATACTTCGTATTGGTTCTTGCTGATTCCTTTTCGATCCGGATCTTGGGAACTATTTCTCATTGCATTGCCTAGACAATGATGACTATCCTTTAAATAGGACGAACATTTGACGATAAATCGGCACTCCGTACATTTTACGCGCAGCTATATAGGAAGTAAAACATTGAGCTTTCTACAAAGCAAGAATGCATGAAAGAAGGTTTGCATAAAATACTTGTTCTGTTCCCTAGACTCCGGCGATTCTCTTTGCGCATGTCATTGCTAGGAAGTAATAGAGCGCGTGCCCAACCATCACGTACCCATTCTAATATAAACGTGATGGTTTACTGGTAACATATAAGGATAACTACGTTACCTTAACAAGAAAGAGAAATGACTGTAAAAACTAACAATGACAATTTATTCGACCCGGCCTACCTAAGTGACACTTACTTAGTGTACCGTGCTACTTTTACATACGCATAGCACTCGATCAGTGAAAGTACACAAAGAAGTTGCAGAGGACATCTACGCCTGCTTGTTAGATGCACATTGTGATACCATTATTTCGACGCAAAGGGAGAGTTTTCAAAGAGAGTTGCTGCATTTACGATCTATGCTTCCTGAGTACTAATGGTCCGAGAAAACAGAAAGACTAGAACAATACTTTTAATCACCGTTTCCGTGGAGAGACTCAGGCACACAGCACTTCAGGATCTTAAGGTGAGAGTGTGAAACCTTGCGGATACAAGGGTGGTGGTTATGTATAATAAAAAAGCGGGGTTGTGGTCAGTTTGAACGAGAAAGCCACAGGGTCAGTGATTTAAAGTGTTTATTCTACATTGTCTTCGATGGAGTGCTTAGAGAAAAAAAATGGGGTAAACGTATGATATGGAGTTCAAAGGTGGAACTTGAAGTCTAGGGTCCCAGATGCAGAAGTTCCTATCCATTGCCTCCCAATCAACTTGCGCTGATTTTGAGGTTACGAGATGGTTGTCCAAGCGGCCTTCCATGTGGTGATTGAAGTACAATATATGTTGTGGGAGTTTTTCTCTTCACATAATACACTCGGAAATGGCTAGCTTGCGCGGAAGATGATAGAGTTGTTCGTGATTATAGCAGAGTTTGAAGCGTAGGTTTCATGTTCGCCCCGAACATCTTCACCCGCGTAGAATACTGGATACTTCTATTTTCGCGTACTATAAACACGCAGATGCTGAGCAGGGGTCCTTGAAGGAGACGACCGGGTCAGTACAAGCAGCTGGAGCCTTTTTAGTTGGATAGCTCAAGCAAAGGGTTCCAAGCGCGAGCGCCAGAGCTCTGAATGACAATGATGAGAGAGCACGCGCACTCAACCACCAGCGAGCTAAAGGTGCCGTGGGATTCTTTAAATCGCCCATCCAACACAGGGAGTGGTGGTCGTTTACTACTTGGAAAGGGCGGCCGTAGACGTAGGGGTGAAATTTCATGACCGCCGATACAACGCCCAGACATTCTTTTCTGTTGCCGAATAGTTGTTCTCCGCCCGAAACAGGTTTCGCCTTGCATACACGACGACTCTGTCCGCATCTTCTTGCGACTGTACAAGTACAGCTACAAGAGCGACGTTACAAGCGTGTGTATGGACCTTGGTCGCATCTTCGTCGTCAAAGTGGTCGACTACCGGCGGCATTTGTAAGCGAAACCTGAGTTCTTCGAAGGCAGCCTGGTGCTCCCCAGTCCAATGGGAGGTGACATCATTACGGGTGAGGGAGGTTAACGGGGCGGCGTTGTTTGAGACGTTTTCTCTAAACCTCCGGTAAAGGAACAAAGGCCTAGAAATCTTCGAACAACCTTTTCGTCCGCACGGGTCGGGAATTTATTCACCGCTGCTATCTTCTTAGGATCGGGTTTGACACCGGCGTGGCTGACAACATCGCCCATGAAAAGTAGCTCCTGGTATCCAAAATGACATTTTTTCCGCTTTCAGCGTGAGACGGGCCGATCGGATGGCGTGAAGAACGGAAGATAGCCGTCGAAAATGTTCCTCAAATGTGGGTGCAAACACGATGACATTGTCGAGATAAACTAAGCACGTCTGGCACGTAAAGTCAGATAAAACAGTGTCCATCATCCTTAGAAATGTGGCAGGTGCGGAACACAGCCTAAAAGGGAGAACCTTAAACTCATAAAGACCATCTGGTGTTATGAAGGCGGTCTTCTCGCGGTCGCGCTTGTCAACCTCGAATTGCCAATACCCACTTTTCAAATCCATCGATAAAAGGTAACGGGCATGACGAAGCCTGTCGAAGGAGTCGTCAATCCGCGGCAGCGGGTACACATCCTTTTTTGTGACTTGGTTGAGCTTGGTGTAATCTACGCAGATTCGCAATCTCTCATCCTTCTTTCTTGCTAAAACCACGGGGGACGCCCACGGACTCCGAGATGGCTGGATAACGTCGTCTCGCAACATCTGTTCAACTTGGCTTCGGATGGCGTCGCGCTCCTTGGTAGATACAAGATACGGGTTTTGGAGAATAGGTCTCACAGCGTCGGCAGTAATGATGCGATGCTTCGTCAGTGGTGTTTGACCCACAGCAGACGACGATGAAAAACAGCCTTTGAAGCTCATTAGCAACTAACAAAGAGCTCGCTGCTCCGGGTGAGGTAAGCTCGAACTGATGTCAAGGATAGGATCGGGAGCGCCTTCACCAGATTCAGTGCCTTCTAGTGCAAAACAGTCATCATTGCCCGCGATTTCCTCGAAGTAAGCAACAGGGGCACCCGTAGCGACGTGGTGGTGTTCCTTGCCAACATTGGTCAGCAGTAAGTCCACACGGCCCTCGGTAAGGAGCAGCATGCCTCGAACAACTGCGATGTCGTGATTCAGCAATAGGGCGTCCATACTCTCGGTGATACCATCGACGGTACAGCGAACATCACACATCACATAAACTATCCTGCAGGACCGCGGCGGCACGTTCACATCATCGTCGATTACACGCAACGGCGCACGGCGTACTCCATGTTCTGGGCGGCGATTGGTCGCGGCGAACCTAATGGAGCCCTCCCCAACGTCGATGACAGCGTTGTGCTAACTTAAGAAGTCCATTCCTAGAATTAAATCCTTGCAGCAGTCGGGGATGACGACAGAACGTGCAACGAACTCGTAGTCGCCGATACCAATCCTGGCTTTACATTTGCCTACAGGAGTCATCAGGTCCGCGCTACCATTTTCACCGATACTTTTTCTACTCGCCGTATGGTCAGACGGTGACGTCATGGCTCCCGTCGGCGGAATAGTGGGTGCTGTCGGCAAGGTCGCATGTTCTGCTGGGGACGCTGCGTGTCCGGTCGACGAGGTTATCGTTTGTCGTATCGGCAAGGTCGCGTCTTCGGTCGGCGGCGTATTTGGTTCTCGAAGGTCTTGCAAAGGCCTGCTGGTAGCAACCTTGCCTCCTGAGGTTCGGCGGCTGGTTTCCAGCCAGTCCTCGACGTCATCAAACACCTCACCATGAAAGATGGCCGGAATACGTGGCTGTTGGAGAGTTACCTGGGGAGTAAGTGCTTGTGCCATTACTTTAGGTTCCGAAGCCTGGCGTCTAGGTGCGGTGAAGTCAAGGCGACCGTACTCAAGAGACATTCCGCGTTTGTGACGGCTAGCCCGATGGACGGGTGTGTGAACAGGGCGAGGCCGTTCCGGGCCGGCCAAAGGGGTGCTATGCATGGGGTAGTCTTACCACGCACCTCTACGAGTGCCGCGTACTTTAAACACGCAGATGCTGATACGGGGTCCTTGAAGGAGACGACCGGGTCCTTACAGGCAGCCGGAGCCTATTTAGTGGGATAGCTCGAACACAGAGTTCCAAGAGCGAGCGCCAGAGCTCTGAATGATGATGATGATGATGTCCTCAAATATTTTGGCACGTACCCACAAGGGGGGATTGGCCAGGGCTAAACCGGTTAAATACGTGGGGACTTCAAAATACTTATTTCCAGAAAGAGGATGTAAAAGGAAACTTAGTTGTGAATGAAACCCGAATTACCCATTATTCAGCACCGTTTAGCAATTCAAACGACCTGAGGCAGAAAGAAAATTTTGAATGCAATTATATATGTCCCTTCTTGCAAACCCCAGCTTTGATGCGCCAATAGAGAATATAAGTGTTATCGATAAAGTCAACCCAAACCGCTCAATCGGCTCCTTCAAAAGCAGTGTTCTAGCTGTTGAGAAACGGGGACAGTCGAGAAAAAAATGTTCGATTGTTTCGGGGACCTGGCACCGTACACATAGTTCTGTAGGATAAAGTTCTGATCTGAACAGATAGAAATTAAGCCATGCAACCCTGCATCGCAGCTCGGTAAAGGTCACCTCGCATTGCCGAGAGCCACAAAATTGAAGATTCCACCCGAACTTAAATGTTGGAACTATTCAAATGATAAAAGTGAATCGGAACGGGTGGCGTCTAAATGCCAATATCGTCTTAGTCTCGCAGATGCAAATAGAGCCAGATTAGGAATTCCGAAATGAATGGGAGTTGTGACGGCGAGATTAGCTAAAAGAGAGCACGCGCACTCAACCACTTCGTACTCACAGTCGTCTCTTGGCGCCGATGAAACACGTGACAGTATTTGTTTATCCCCCGGAGAGTTTGTGATTCTTCTGCATAAGAGCCGTTGTGGTAAGGTGAAGAATCGTGTTTGTATATTAAGATGACGTGATGTTCCTAATGTTTTTCGGGGATATGATTGCGGCAATTGTGGTCAGGAGGAGCACAGTATGAGACTCCGTCTGCTTCTGGGTCGGTGCATCGTACTTTTCCAAACGTAGTTACCTGGGCACCTGGGCAAAAAGGTTACCTGGGCACCGTGCTCTGGGTGCCCAGGTAACCTTAAATTTATTGATTGTGGATGGGAGATATTGCCGAAGCTTTTAGTTTTTCTACTTCTAGGGAGGAGTCTAATGCCGTTTGACAGACTGCAAGGATTTTTACCCTTATATTCGGTATGTCCGGTAGTGCGGTTGCCAAGAGGATTGGTCTAACTCACAATCCTTCGTTCCAGCATTAAGGGGGGTCACGCATTCACAAAGATTGCCAGAACAATTCATTACAACAATTTCTGCTTCCTACTTTCGCACATACCAGAATCAGTGTACAGTATTCTAAATAATTTAGAATATTCGTCTCGTGTTGTCAACGTTCACCTGTTGTGGTTTACGTTTGGGTCAATGTATAGTTAAAGGAGACTTTTTTTTTATTCGCTCGATCGGTGATACGTCCATTATTGCGTGCAGTCGTGTATTGACTGGGAGGTTCCTGTCCTCTATACGATGGCCCTTCCCAATTTTATTTTGCCAGCCGGAGCTAAGAAAATGTTTAATGTTTTTGCTTCAAAAGCGTAATAATGACACAATACAAGTACCTATTAATCATCATCATCCTGGACCTATTTTATGTCCAGTGCAGGACGGACGACTGTCCTATGGACCTTCAGGCGCTCCTGTCTGGACTGCCTGAGTCCATTCTTTCCCTCGAAGTTTCTGATTTCGTTTCTCCACCGAGTTAATAACCTTTCATTTCGTTAGACCTATATCAGGGTGTTCATGTTGGGACCTCAAGTGGTCCACCTGTTGTCAGTTCGTCGCAAGGTAAAAATTTGCGAGGTTGATGGTTGTGCTGTATGCTGTGTGTATTTTCATTTCTTCGGGGTAGATAACAGTGAGGCATGGTAAGCTCAGCCATACCGGGGAAATGATCAGTCGCTGCGTCAGTAATATCGTTCCATATTCTCTGATTCCTGCTCCTTTGTTGGTTGGGCACTTTATAATGTCGGTAATTAGTCGAGTATTTTGGTGTTTCTTTGCAGTTGTGACATCAGCTCCGCTGCTTGATTCTAGTAACAGGACGACACAATTTACGTGACTGTTGTCTAGGAAAACATTCGCTCCTCTTTTTAGGGTGATATGTAGCTTGTTCACGTAGGGCCATGCACGTTGCCTAGAACTTGCTGCGGGGGCGAAAACGCTGGAATATGAAAAATTCGTTTGAAAATTCATGTTATTAGACGCTGTATGCTCAGTTTTATTTTATTTTTTCTCCCGTAAACTCTGCATTCCTTGATTTTTGATGTACAGGCGTTTATCCTTTCCTTCCTGTTTTCGTTAGGTGTCCCTGTGCTGGTGCCGGCCTATGTTTCGGTAAAAAATACGCCGCGGTGGCTGAGTAGGTAAGGCGTTCCGCTTCCTATTCTAAGTATTCGGGTACGATTCTGTACCTTGGCGACCGTTATCGCCATAGAAGAATAAAACAAAAAAGGTATGTGAGGCGAGTTTCCGGCTCACGTTGGAGATGCCCGTGTTGTGAAAATTATTCATGTGCCCTCCACTATGGCGTGCCTTACAGCCCAGTTCGCATTTTTTTTTCACGCGTTGTTCTGTAAATCTCTTTTTAATCTTTTCCAGTGAAGAGGTGCTTTTGTGTGATGGCGTCAATTGCGGGCACCGCTGGTGACCCTGTCTGACCAGCATACTACTAATGTGAAACTGACTTCACTCCG
Organism: Haemaphysalis longicornis; assembly: GCA_013339765.2. Taxonomy (NCBI): domain Eukaryota; kingdom Metazoa; phylum Arthropoda; class Arachnida; order Ixodida; family Ixodidae; genus Haemaphysalis; species Haemaphysalis longicornis. The sequence goes on from JABSTR010000326.1 coordinate 20,701, forward strand.
CAGGTGCAATCCCTGCTGACAATGCGTGTCCTTTCTTCCATTTTCGCCGTAGCGTAATTGTAATCCTCTTCACACTTGAGTTGCCACCGCGCCACATTCCATATTCTGGTGAGCCCTCGCATTTTGGTGCCTGAGTCGTCGCTTCCAGTTGCAGCGATGACGCATTTCGGCGGAAACTCCGTGAGCACGGCTGAAAGCGGTCGGCTAGCAGCCAAGAGGGAGTCGGAAAATAGGCCTGAAATGTAACCGCGTTTAAATACAAAAATGACCCTCACGACCAGCAGGTCAGCCACGGACCTGACCTTCTAGGCGCCCCACCACCTTAGCGTCTCTTTACTGCATGGTGCGAATCACAATTTTATGGTGACGTCATCACGGCGGCCAGATTTGGAATGGCATTTGGGAAGCTGAAAAATGCTACCGTGCTCCCCTCGTCGCTGTCATTTCTGTGATGGCGGGCGAGAACGTGTTCTGTGCCTAGTGGAATGACAGATACTAGGCACAGGCCGCAACTAACGGGAATTAAGAATATGGAGACATCCGAGCGTTTCTGCAAGCAGCTCGCGCATCAGTAGTTCGCGTAACAGCAGTCGCATGCTTTCAGACACGGCTTTTGTGCCCACCTTTGCGGATGCGAGAGAGATATACGCTTTCACTATCCTTTGCAATTAATACTTTCGCTTTAAGAAACACTGCCAGCATGGGAAAATGTGCTTACTCCATTTTAGAGGCAGCTTGGGAGTTATGCATGTGCCTAGACTAGAACAACACATCTGCTTCTATCTCCAGATCTCTTCAATTTCTACTCCCATCCCTCAATAAGTGTGCATATGATTAAAATTTTCGCATTTGTTTCCGCGATTTGAAGAAAGTTATATTGACTAGGTTAAGTGTTAAGACCATTTGATATATTGACTAAATAGGTATACAAAAGCCACATATACCAAACTAATTTACCTTTCTTACGCATATATTCCGTAAGGGCTTGTTATCCAGAATAGGAAAATGAGGGACGGGATTAGCTTATAGCGGGCAGAGGTGTGCGCACTAAGCTGCGATTTTGGGTCTGTGAGTGCTTCTTAGTGCCTCTGAGATTAGCCCCATCGATAGACGACTATGTGAACTTGCTTTTGTACATTTTCCTCAATATCGACCGGATACAGTGAAAACAGCTGAGCGATCTAGATAGCCTGATAAGAACTGCTTCTGCATTAGATGAGCCACCCATTTAAAAGTGCTTTCCCTGGTGGCGTGTTTTGTATGTAAATTATTGGGGATAAAACAAACACACCAGATGATGTATTGCAACTTGCGGATTAAATTTGTTTACAAAGTCATCACCGATCACTCAATAAGCGACGCATGTGCACACGCCGCAAAGTAGTGTTCTCTTCAGGGGAGGTGGTCCTGTGGAATAAATAGAAAGGACATTAGCGCAGGCGTTCCCGCTTCCTCAAATTATGGAATAAGTAACCCAGATTTCCTCCACTACTTTGAAAAGAATATTGCTCGACCGGTGTATGTCGTGCACATGCACAGTACGTGGCAGTTTCGGTTGTTACTTGTATTAGGCGGTCACAAGGACATGCCAGGACATTCATCTATTCGATAGTTCCATTGCATAGCGTCGATTCCATTCATAAGTGTCTATTCCAAATTCCGCTAGGCGGATCGCCAACTGGATGTCTCCGAGTTTTCGTATTTCCGTTCTTGTGTGTGGGAGGGTTTTGACGTCGCAGCAATTGCAACGGCAGTCTACTGCGACAGTTGTTGCCTTCGTACATGCAGACGTCTTGGCGTCCGCGTATGCTGTGTTTTCATGATTTTTTAACCTTAGTCAAGGGAATGTGAGCCCTTTCAACTTTCCTTGGTTATATTTGAATAAATGTGTTTAGGCTGGGGGAGCTTTTATGTAAAATCGCGGGATAAGTCACGATTGTGTCATGGCATCCACGCGTTCTTTCTCTGGAGCTGTGCCATATTTGATATGGTGAGTAGTCCAAATTTGGCTTTCCCCAGTAGATTCTTTTCAGCTGGTAGAGTGGCCCCTTTGATTTTTTCAAAGGTATTGTAACAGACGATTTAAATACCATTGGTGTGATCGGAAATGTTGGGATGGTGAGGCGTCCCCTATACTCGACCCTCAGGATTGTGCTTGTTTGGCCTTCTTCAGTGCGAGAAAGATTCTTGTACGGCAGGCTGTACGACATCGGGCTCATGATGAGTGGCTGTGTACGTTTTAAGATTTATTTCATTCCCGCTCTTCCCCTGTGTAGATGTTTTACAGGGGAAGAGCACGTGGATTCCTTCGCAGTCGAAAGCCTGCACGTTTCTGCGCTCTTACAATATATTGCCCATAAATATTTTGTTCCGGTTAAACCTCGTCACTTCATTACACATATTGCTTCATCATTATCTTGCATACCAAGATTGTGCCTCTTACCATTTGCAGAATATTAATGTGACCATATTTGCGGGTAATAGAAACTTTCCTTTCACCCCGCTTCGTACCAACTACGGGAAAAAACTTCCGCATTCAGTGCCATCTCCTTCTCGAATGAGTTACCTTCGAGAATAAAGTCCTGCACTTGACTCAAAAAAATTTTCAAGAATAACTGCACTTTCTTCTGCTAACTGCTTCACTTGTTGGTTCTCAGTTTCCTTTGGTACCATTTTGAGTGTGTTTGCTTGATTTGTGATGTAAATTGTGATGATGTGATGTATGTGCATGTCCGTATCTTGTAATAATGCCAGTTTCTGTATATATATTTTACCATCATATTTTATTTACAAAGAAAAGGTTCCACTAAAGTCTTTGTCTCTGAGACCCTGCCCTGCTACCCGGGAATTTGTGACTACTTCTTTTCGGAAATAAAACTTGAAGCAATGTCGGCCAAATGGTCAAAGAGTTTCTCTATTGTCGCGAGTGTGAGAGTGGCTGTGCCTGTTCTCTGTAGGGCCATGCCAAGAAATATTAAGTGGCTGTTCTCTGTATTCACATGCGTGCTGGCGTAATTTTAGGGGTTTTGTTTAGTTTACCGCGTTGCGGCCTTCATCATTTGCCGAATCCAGCTTGCGGAAGGACAGGGCCGCCAAACAATCGAAAAATTCTTTTAAATTTTGGGGAATTACAGGCCGGACACACGCTTCTAGATATTTGTTGATGCATTTAAGGTTTTTTTGGGTTATGACATAGGCTTTCCTTGGTTTTTAACAGTCTGGCAATAATGTTTCATTCTTTTTCAAATAGGTGACACAGTGTTGGTGTCGGAGTCGTTTTTCTTCTCGGAGATGCGTTTTGCGGGACGGGGTGAAAGTTGTACCATGACTGAAGATTTTGAAACCTTCAGAAAGCGCAACACCGAAAAAACGCGAAGCGAAGAAAGGGAACACAGGACGAGCGCTTACTCATAACTTAAGTTTAATCGGAAAAGACGAAGAACACATACCCTCCCAGTCATCAGACCACGCATGCGTCTGGTATAATCAGATGGGAACAACCCAAAAACTACAAACAACAAAAAATTCATAAAAGCAAAACCCAACACCTACATCATTAACTGCCACAGGGTGTACAACTTATTGACTACCAAGATACGCAATCTCTTTCTCGTGTAAAGCAACAGATGCCTGGCTACACAATTATCCTTCTCTGGGTTATCTCGAACGCTTCAGCTACTTCTTTCGTCCACTGCCGCACATGCCTCAACACAGTCTTTGTATCACAGAAAATCTACCTTAAACCACCACGATGCCGGGATTTGCTATAATGTTCCGCAAGATGTGACGTTTTCATCTTTTTGATTAAACTACAGTTGTGAATAACCGCTCATCCTGTGTTCCCTTTCTTCGTCTAACGTTTTTTCAGTGTTTCACTTTCTGAAAGTTTCAAGATAAAATTTCACCAGGTAGCCCAACTCGCCATTCTGCTACGACTGAAGCCCCTGTCTGCCCAGCATGCGACTGCACCAGGCACGTAGAAGGAACGTCACTGCGCAAGCACGGTGCCTGCTCAAGTCGAGTTTTTTTTTTTGTTTCGGCCTTAGTACTACTGTTCTCCTTTTCTCCATTGAATAGCCGCTGCTCTGTGGTCCTGATTTAGTCGAGCTCTTGTATATGGCTGCTCAGTTGAAGTTTTCTGTTAGCACCTATGACGCACCTCCTTTAACTCTTGGTGAGCACGGCTGATAACGGATGGCTAGACAGGGTAGCTAAATGGAAAAATGAGCCTAATAACGCTATCGCGTTAACAATTGAGCTAGCTTGGCACTCTGTCAGAATAAAACAAGAACTAGCCTGATGCATGCCCACTCACACGTGCACAGAGTAGGGACGTGAGTTTAAAGGGCACAAGCGTAGAAGAGCTGGAACTAGGCAGAAGCTTCCGCATGATTGCGGCCTGTCTGCATGGGACGTTTACTGCGCCAAAAGAAACAAAACTACTTGGAAGAAAGGGAGATCCTGCCTTTTGAGAAGTTAAGAATGGCGGCTTTCGAGTCGCTTATGATTGTGGTTGCTCGGGTAGAATTTATAGCAAGGGCTATGACCATTTCCTCGCCCTGAGTTGGATTCTTGGCCGGCGTGGATTTTGACGTGACCGTGACGTCGTCATTTTTGACGACTGCAATCGCCATGGCGTTGAGAGAAGAGCCGCCGTTGGAGTAGTAGGATGCGTCAACGTATACAATCTCCCGTGGCTCACAATGGGTTCGGAACATTTGTCAAGGGCTCGTGGTCTAGCTTGTCTTCTTTCTACATTTATTTCTGGATGCTTATTCCTTGGTAGTGGCGGGATGTGAATGTATTATCGCCATTCGTATGGGAGGTGGACTTAATTTGGGAGGGAACATCCCCTTCGGAATATTAGTGACTGCAGAATGTGTCTTCCCTACAGCAGCCTCGCTGTCAGAAAAGACTACTAACCAAAGAAAACTTCTTTTGATATGGACTCCGGCCCACGGCGGTCTACAGGGGAATAAACTGGCCCACGCAACCACTCGAGCTCTGGTCAACCGAGCTGTGTTGCCTACACCGCCACCACAACCGCCGTCATCCCCACACAAGACCTCGCAGGACAGCCAAGAACGAGCTCGCGTTATTATATCTCACATACAGGGATATATTAAATCACTAAAGGTTATTCAGACGCAAAAACCACCGGCCCACCATACTGTTTCCAGGAAATAGGCAGTTACGAGGCGACGGCTGCAGACGAACACTTTTCCGAGCCCTTTTTTTCTCAACCGCTGCTACCCAGACCTTTATTCAAACCTCTGCACCATGTGCAAAAGCAGAGCTGACCTACACAACATGATATGGTCTTGCCATGAGCTCCAAAACATACGACCGGCTATAATAGCAAATTCGATGTAAATAGACTTAGAAGATACAAAATCAAGACTGCAGAACAATGACAGGCTGTTATTCTCAGCTCCACACGGGAGAAACAACTGACAGCAGTCCGGGTGGCCGAAGCCGCTGCGAGGTTCCAGTAATCCTGGCTGACGGATGAAGGAGGGAGACCGTCTAAGTCGTCTACCCATCAGAGCCCATCTAGGGCATCAAGTAAAGTCGTCTCTGTCTCGAAGAAAGGGAATCAAACACCATGTAGCAGTATAGAAGTCGTTGAGACTCGTGACGGTTCCGCCTGAAAAGCACGTAAGCAAAGTTTAATTTCTAGGGAATATTTTTCTTCCTTTAGCAGACAGCATTTGTTTCATGATATGACAGTTTTCTCCGGGCGACACGCCTGGTTTCCCTAGATTCTTCAAGTCACCTCGGCTGATAGATGCGGATATGGTGAAAAAATTAGTGCCTTTCCACTCTCTGAAGAAGGATGACCTGCAATGCTGGATGCAGTCCACTGAGTGCACAAAACAAAACACGTTTACCGTAATTTGCGATGGAGCAAATGTCCTATCCAATTAGCTGAATTATTCTGGGGCGGATCCAAGCTTTTTTATTGCTGATAAACATGAAACTGCCTGTGTCCCTCCCGCGCCGTAAGCATCTCACTGTTTGTGTAAGGCCTGGTTTAAAGTGTTGCCAGAACTGTCCTAATAACTTTGAAGAATGACGTCATTCGACGTCTCAGCCAACCGAACGGCGTGATATGGCATTTTTTACGTCCATAGATCGAACTGAGTGAGCGATATCAGCAGCGCCGAAAGAAAGAAAACGGAGAGGAGCGTCTAGCGAAGGGTGAAATGGAGGACGACACGCGCGACTACAGCGTCATCTCTCACTCTACCTTTCCAACGCACACGTTTCATGTGTCACCAGCAAAGAGCGTCATCCCCCTAACACTTTCACCCGACGCTGTTTTATTTTCCGCTAAACCGAACCACGTGACGTTTGCGCGGGTGATTCAAGCACTATTTGCAACATGCTGGCCGGCGGCGGAAGTGCACTGCAAGGTAGCAGCAGAGTAGCGCATGCCGCCATACGTTTCCTAATCACGCAAACACTTCCTGAGACGTAGCAGTGATGCGCTGGGAGCGAGAAGATTGCAGCTCGCGCTGCGCACAAATTTTCTATTAGAGACTGTAGTATTTGTCAAGACATTTTTTAGGCCCATCTGTGCTTCTCTTTATTTTTCTAAGTAATCTGGTAACCGCATACCACCGTTAGCTGCCGAATGCCCAACTTGGTTGTAAAGGGGCATCCGTGCAGGCGAGAGGCAAATTGTTCTGAAAGACAAGTCAGCAGTGGCGAGGAAAATCTTCTGAGAGGCGCCGAGTAAATTGATGACACCGGAATGAAAACTGGGAGGGTTATACATTTACTTCTTTGCAGTAAAAACAAAACAATACCTGTTGTTTCTATATGTCCTCGCTACATCTGATTGGTTGTGTAGCTGTGAAACAGTCCGACTCTGCAGCTAGCAGGTGTTAGGACAGGGTATATAAAGTATCATATTCTTATAAAGCCACGACATAGACCTCCTTAGGTCAATTGCTGAAAATGTAAGGAACAAATGCTTGACGATGGTCATAAAAAGTCTCCTTGCCACATATTGCTTTTGCGTGTGTGTGTACTGCCAATTGAATAACTTCCATTCTCGGACAACATGTTTTTTCATCGTCGAAAGCTGAAATCCTTCGCGCGTTCAACAAAAACACCGGGCAGTAGAAAAATTTCAAAATAATTTAGCAGTCTACAGCAATGCCTTCATAAATCATTTCAGTGATGTCCAATAAGCTGCTCATTCTGCCAATCATTTTTAACGCTTTGTATTCATGCTGCTAATTACCTTTCCCGCTGTTAGCAGCAAATAAACGAATAAATTACGCACAACCTTCATAATTCTTGGTGTCTGGCTCGGGTGTTGGAGAGGTATCTCAAAAAAACACGTTTAAATATACGCGCGCCTATTAGTGTACTTCGAGCTCCATTAGAACTGTTTTGAACATTTACAATAAACAATTGTCCACTTCTTCCTAAAGAAACGTGAGGGAAGCGTGGAGGCTTTCTAACTTCAAATCTGTGCCAACAGCGCGTAAAATCCTTTGCTTAGTGTGCCTTAGTGTGCCTTAGTGTGCTTAGTGCACCTAATTGTCAGCGTAAGATCATAGAACGTTGATCGACCTAATGTAGCACGTTGGGGAATATTTTCGACCATGACCGGCGTTGATCCCACGCCGCTCAGACAACTCCAAATAATTACGAAGGAGTGGAAAATCGTTTACTTACAAGACCCTACAATGCACGGCTCCTATGGATGCCGATGGCGCACGGCGGCGAACAATGGATATACTGAGAGACCATGCAATCCCACGGACTAAAAGCCCTCGACCGTCAGCTTGCCCTGCTTACAAGAAAAGAGTATTGGATATTACGTTTTGTGTTGACCAGCACAAGTAAATCAGGTCACAAAAAAATCGCGCCAATCAACCCCGTGAATGTGGTTGGAAAGCAAAGCTGTAAACGGCACCCATAACGATTACCCGTGCGACGTTTTTAAATTCACTCACATCGCTCTACAAATAGTAAAACCCGAGAGAAGTGAAATGCACATAACCACACCATTTATTACTTCAAAGATATATTCTTGGTAAGGTTAAATCAATGCATGATGCATGAACGGTGTTTGGTTGAGTTAACGGGTACTCCCCGCATGAATCCCTTGACAGTGTCGTGCGGAGCCGTTCAGTATGCAGTGACCTCGTGCACTTGCCTTGAATGTTGATTTCGCTAATTTTCTTGTTGAGACCGGTGTTTCTTCTTGGGTGTAGTGATAACGACGATGTTTTGCTGCACGTTGAGGCACAACGTGAAGGAGGGTCCATCGTCTTTGCTGATTTCAGCCGCTGCGTGTATTGCTGCCGTGATGACGATGAGCGCATTCTTGGCGATGCTTAGGCCGCCCCTCAGCCTGACAACGATTTTTGTTTCCTTGCGCGGCATTGCCGGCATACTGGCGGCCTTGTTAGCTGAGGCCTTCGCTTTCTTGGCGTTTAACGTCACCTTGCGATTGACGGCGTTGTCGTTATGGAATTTCATGTCTGCTCTTCACTGGCGGTTTCTTGACAGGCGGTCTCCCGCAAGCTTCAGGCCGGCGTCTTTGTGAAATATTTCGGGAGAAATTTATTTCCCAATCAATTCGAAACACATCTTGGCATTCGCGCTTGTTCTCGGAGCGGACGACGACAAAGACGTCATGGGTGACAGCCGCCGGGTTCAGCGTTCGCGGAACAGGTGCGGCAACTACAACTACCTTCGGCGCAGCACAGCTAGTCTTAACAGTCGGTCGCACGGTGTTGACACAAAAACTTCAATAATTTGGAGAAAAATCACTTGCCCTCGATGATTTTGGTGTCTGTCGAAGCCGCTCGATTTTAGGAACCCATTGGTGAAATGGAAACTTCGGCGTTGGATAATAATACCTTCGAGAGAACTCGTTAAACACAGAGCCGATGTGAACACACTCGTTCGCCTGAGCAACCGCAGCTCCACTCTACAAGTGTGGGAAGAATAAGCAGATGCTAATTGCTTCTCGCAAGCACCAGCTGTCTCTGCATGGGAAAATCACTGCGGTAATAATGGCGCATTATTGGCACCCTGGACGCATCCCAGAGGTAGGAGCATCAACTGGCAGACCAGGAAAAATGTTCATGAAATATTGTCTTGGAAGGACAGGCCAAGCCAATGCGGTCTCTGGCTTCAAGACTGCTATATCCTGCTTTCGTGTTTCTTCCTATAGACGAAAAACGCTTCTCGACGTGGCAGCGGCTGGGCGCTCGTTTGTGCACCAGCGCCAGGGACCGATTACCCGACATGCATAATTAGCAACATTTGTACGATATGGCGATAACTAGGCACCTTGCGTACACCCGTACCCTCAGTAGCATGTAGCACTCGTATTAGTCGAAGAAGCCTGCTACAGCTCAGGGACATTACGTGCCGACGTGTTGTGTTGGCAAACGACGGAAATGATCACCACTCCTGCCAGCAGGCCCAAACCTGACTGTCCGAATCTCCCTGAAACCATTTGATGAGATTGGAATAGGCCTTTTGGGACCATTACGGCCGTTCTGTATGACAAACAAGTGGTACATAGTCACCACCAAATACCTCACTTGACACGCGGAAAGAAAAACTCTCTAGCAGAGAACAGTATGAGGTTGCACAGGCTTATATTACTAGCATTGTATTTCGGCACTTTACCCCCGCTATCGTTTTTACCGACAGACGGAAAGTGGTCGCTGCCAGGCTTGAGGACGCAGTCATAGAACTAAGTAAATTTTCTGCTGAAAGTTGGCTGCGTACCATCCGCGAAGAGGCTGTTTTAGGGTATGAAAAAGACACGGGGTTATGACAGGCACTTTACTAATTTCGAACACAGGACGTGCAAGGACATACTAGTAGACGTGGCCATCGCCTAGAGCACGCCTCAAGAACACACAGACCCTACGACGCCGTTCTTCTCCGTCCTTTCTTTCTTATGGCAGAGTAGTGAGCACAATGTTTGCCAAATGCTGCCCCGTGATGCCAGAAGTGACAACTTGCCGGTTTACAAATTTACTGGGCAAGTTGAAAAGCGATAACAAGGGGCGTGTCTGACAAAACGTCCATACCTGAATTGTACCAAAAAACGTTACCATTTATTTATTTATTTGGATACCCTCAGGGCCCAAAGGGCGTTACAGAGGGGAGCGGGTTACATCTTGTGTAACATAAAAGAAACAAAAGCAGCATCACAAACACAAACTGAACAGAGCAACGTAAAGATAAGAAATCACCACAACAGGTTGCTTACAGCAGATCGGAACGCAGTCTCATCTGTTGTCCCAGCCACAGATGAAGGATGGTGGTTCCAACTAATGCAAGTGCTGGGGATAAACGAATTATGAAAATGCTTCGTATGGCCGGATGGAACGTTAACTTTGTACAGATGATCAATGCGTGCCGAAGTGTAAGATGGAGAAGATAGTAGCTGTTGTATTAGAATGGGATTTTTGTGATATATTTTATGAAAAAGACACAACCGACATAATTTCCTCTGATGGTCGAGCAGTGGTAAAGAAAGACTTAATTTCATGGCGGTAACGCTTGATGTGCGGTGATAATTAGAAAGAATGAAGCGCGACGCGCGATTTTGAACTTTCTCTATTTCTGCGATGAGTGATTCTTCACCGGGGTCTCACACAGAAGCCGCATACTCTAATTTTCAACGAACGAGACATTTGTAAAGAAGTAATTTTAGGAAACTAGGAGCCATATAAAAATTTCGGCGGAGGTATCCTAACATACGGTTAGCATTATTTACTACATAATCAATGTGAAGTTTCCACGATAGGTTAGATGTTAAGTGTACACCAAGGTATTTATAACACTGGACTGTTTTGAGAGGGACGTCGTTAAGAAAGTAGTTATGTGCAGCAGAGTTAGTTTGAGAAACGCGCATGCATTTGCATTTTTTAATGTTAAGATTCATTTTCCACAACTTACACCATTCCATAACTTGGTTAATATCGGACTCTAATGTGTTAATATCAGATGTGTTAGTTATTTCCCGATAAAGTACACAACCATCAGCAAAAAGGCGGACTGATGAAAGGATATTAGCTGGCTAGTCATTAATGGAGATCAAAAAAAGTAAGGGCCCCAACACAGAGCCTTGAGGAACACCTGAGTGACCGGCAGACAAAGGAGAATCAGAGTTATTTACAGTAACAAATTGTGAACGGTTAGTTACGAAGCAGCGTAACCATGCAAGCACGTTAGTATCCAAGTTAAGATTACAAAGTTTAAGAAATAGAAGTTCATGTGACACAGTATCAAAAGCCTTCGCAAAATCAAGAAATATGCAGTCCGTAACCGACCCGCGATCTAAAACGGAGTGAAGGTCATGAGTGAAACATAAAAGCTGCGTTTCACCGGAGAATGATCTTTCTGAACCCGTGCTGTGAGTGACTGAAAAATGAATTGTCTTCTAAGAATTGGCAACGGAAGAATAGATGACGTGTTCCATGAGTTTGCATGAAATGGAAGTTAATGACACTGGGCGAAAATTGTGCGGGGAGTGTCTATCCCTAGACTTGTGCAAGGGAACCACCCTCACAATCTTCCAATCATCCGGAATACAGCCAGTTTCAAGTGATTGCGTGAACAATTTTGTCAAAAACATAGAACAACACAATTTTGCGTTGATAAAAAATTTTGAATTGATGTTGTCTACTCCACATGATGACGTAACTTTTTGTTTTTCAATTAAACGTACAATGCCAGAGATGTGAAACATAATTGGTTCCATACAAAGTACGTCAAGTGGTTGGAATGCCGGATAAACAGTGACTATAGATGTGGAGAACGAAGTACTAAACACATCATAAATATTGCAGCACACTCATCACCAGGAACCGTAGCTCCATCTGGGGGTTTAAGAGTAATCGTTGAGGTATCCTTATTTTGGTTAATGATATTCCAGAATTGCTTGGGATTATTGACCAACATACATGGTAGCGTGGTATTGAAAAATGAATTACGAGCCTCTTTCAGTGCAACTTTGTACTGGGTGGCGGTTAACCTATATTCATCTCATTGTGATTCAGAATTGGATAATTTTGCGGATCGGAATAAACGTTTCTTTTCGTTGCACAATCTTTTCAATGAACGGTTATACCATGGTGCCTGCCTGCTAGATGTGATTGTTTTAATTGGAACGAAGTCACCTAATAAAGTGGCCACCTTTCCTTTAAACAAGTTCCAATTCTTATTAACTGATCTGTCATCGAAGCCCAGTAAAAAGCTGTCGAGAAATGAAGCAAGCTCACAATTTATTCCATCAAGATTTGCCCTTTTGTAGTCCCGGATTTGCTTTCGGTTGTTTGGGTGACGAAAAACGGGAAAATTTGCTGTGAAGTGCAGAATTGAATGGTCGCTACAACCGGGTAGGTAAGTAAGAGGAGAAATAATTTCAGGCACATAAGTAAGTACAAGGTTTAAAACACTCGACGTTGTCAACGTAACTCTTGTAGGCTGGGTAACGAGTTGGGAAAAAATAAATCACCACACAGGCTCAAGAAATTGGCACAATCATTCGAAAAGGGACTAGGATGAGGCGATACCATGGACCACACAATGACTGGGTAAAAAAATTGCCCATTAATATATGGGAGCATTAGGAAAACGTAGAATGATCGTGTTGACTGCATCATGAAACCCATCGACGAAAGAGGGACAAGACGAAGGTGGTCGATAACAGACCCCTACAATACGTTTTTTGAAGGAAATGCCGATCTCCACCCAAACAACTTCCAGGCCACAGGTAACAGAAATTGGAGAAGAGAAAAGGCTATTTGCGACAGCAATTATAACACCCCTTCCGCACCTTTCTCCCCTATCACGACGATAAATGTTAAAGTTTTTCCTGCATTTGAAAAATTCACTATTCGCCACTTTTGCTGATAACCACGTTTCAGTTAAGACAATCATGTCTGCTTCGCTAGAATCAATGATACTGCAAAGATCATCGCGTTTCGGCAATAAGCTTCAAATGTTTGTGGAAAGAAAAGAAAGCGAAACTTTCTGCGCCGGCGCAAGACCCCCACCCCTCGCTGACCGTTATTCTACTACTGGTGTTGACGAGCAGGCGGCGGCGGTTTCTGCATGTGAAGCGTTAAAGTGCGCAACGGTACCTGGTAGATCAAACACTGTGTCATTGGCGTGATTGTAGCTGTAGCATTTTTTAATCACGTAAAGTTTTATATCTCAGCTTGTATGGCGAATTTTGTGCTTTACCAAATTCTAGCAGCTTTTTTCTTGCTTGCCGCGTTGGCAGCGAATAATCTTCGCTAATGCTGACACCACTGTCGGCAAGCTTCGAAGCAGAAAGCAGAACGTTTTGCTTCATTTTAAAAGAAAAAATTTGGCTACTACCGGCCTACTTTTGTTTGGTGCAAAATTACCAATCCTGTGCGCCCGTTCAATCTCGTCGTGGCCTATAGACCGCTTAACACTGCCAGTGATGACGTTCATTAGCTTATTCTCAGTCTCTTCCCATTTTTCTGAAGGTTCATCAGGCAAGCCGTAAAATAACAGATTGTCCCGCCGCATTCTGTCTTCTAGTTCGGCCTGACCCGCGAGTAAACTGTCGCTTTTGCTTGCGAGAAAGTTCGACACCTCCTTTAGGTTTGATAGTTCGGTTTGCATAGCACTTGTGGCCGATGTTTTCGCTTCGACAGCTGTCAGTCGTTTTTCTATATCAGTAATACTCCTTTTCATTGATTCGTGGATTTTGCGAACTCCTTTTACCGCGAACCATTTCCGCCATAGAGCTGCCGTTTTCAGACCAGGTGACACGTTCTCGACATGGCTTCCTATTCCACCCCGAGACTTGTTTTAAAAGCTTCTCAGGGGGTATTTCAGAGCGAGCAGACGGACGCGTCGCGTTGCTCACGTACCGTACGAGGCAGCCGACGATGTACCGGTATCGTCACGCCATCACAACATCTGCCCGAGGTGGTGTTGTAGTGGGAATATGACCTTGCCTCGCGCTTAGAAGGGCTCTTCCTTCTGCGCTACCTCAATTATATTTGTTTCTTTTTTTGACCGCTTCACGTAGAACAATTCGGTGCCCTTTGGCGAGAGAAAATTTTGCTTGAACACCGGTTATGCTATGCAGTGCTCTGTTGGAGGCGTGCATTACGGTTTGGTGATGTCGACATTCGGTCGGCATGATTTGTACAATCTTCAGGTGAGGATACGTTCCGGGTTCTGCAGTGAGCAAAAGATCCTATAACAGATTAATCGGGTGCCACACCGCGATCGTGCGATATATTCTGTCAGCCATTTTTATAAAATCTGCCCGGTGGTTAGCATCTTCAATTCAGCGCGGCGATTAATAAATAGGTTGAGTACTGTGGGGCCGGCTCTTCGCGCGCTATCGGGTTGCTACAGTAGAACTCTGCACATCTGAATTGGCGTTATGGTGTGATGGGCTGAGAAACAGATTGCCTTGTTCTGAAAACCAATTACAGGACACTCTGGAGGCAAGAGTACACCGACATGAATACGCCGTCGTAGTTGTTATGTGGTATGGCGACACCAGCAAGCCACGGAGGCCGTTTATGGTTGTTCGAAACGCGGAAGTTACGCTTGGCGCCATAAAATGGCTCACTGCAGCGGATCAAATCTCGCTGTTCGACCTTGTAAATTTCTTTGAATGTTCTCGCGAATGACCCGATGATCACTGATCAGTCTGTTCTCGTGCATATTGGTTCGGCGACGTCGACGCAGGATGTAGAACGCTTTACGGTGGGAAAAGCAGTGTTTGCGCTTAGCTTAGTTAAAATATCGTATTTGTGCTGCTGCGGGTGGACAGGCTTTTGAAGTAAGTGGTTGGTTCTTTTCTGGATAGTTGGGTCACTGCATATCACAATGACATCGGGTCAGCTAAAAGTAAACAGGTATTTTAGGATGTCAGCACATCTTTGGTTTTCATCTTTGCTATGCGGTTCAGTGTGTGCATGGTTTGCTAGGTTTTTGCATTGCAAGTAACTCCACTCGAGAAGCTGCTGTTTGCAGTTTCCACGCCGTGTGCTGGGAAACGTTCGCGCACAAAATCTGCAATGTTGACGCCACTACGATAGGGTATGGATACGGTGACGGCGAATGGTTGAATATTACCGTGCGTTGGCTGCTGCCAGACGGGAGTTCGTCAACCTCGTTCGTTCGTTGTCCGGGCGAAAGCCGCATTTTTTATGCAGTAAACGATATATTCCGAGTTGCTTGTAAGGGGAGCATCGGTCAGTGTCTTAAGTGTCAGTGTTTGAACCAGTTATGGCGATGTGGACACAATTACGCGTTCACCACAGATTATTCTTCCTTCGTGTGGGGTGTTGCTCCGCAGGAGGGCAAGCAGGTGGCGTTGCACGAGGGTCCTTGGTCGTGTGGTGTTGTCGGTTATATTTTCCAGTAAAAGGGTGCTTCCGGCAGCGCCAGAGTTCCCCACCTTTCTGATGACGTCTGTGATGGAAGCAAATATTGATGTCGCTAGCGTTATTTATGCTCCCTTAGTATCGCAAATGCGACGGCTCTTGTTATATCCCTCATCTAACTATTATAACTCCAGTGGAGTGTACAGGGCTCGCCACGAATGCTTTGGCCTGACGCTATACTACCTTGAACACATAGTTATGCTTGTTTTGTGATTGCCTCAGGCGCAAATCCCGCGACCGTTTTCTGAGTTTACGGAATATTGCAGTGAAAAGCGCATCCTTTACCACAATAAATAATAAGCTTAGCTTTTAACTTCTGCAAACTTAAAGTCATCTCACCGGAACAGTAATTCGGCTCGAAAACCGGTGCGCCGACGTTATGATGCCCCCGTGCATACAAAGCGAAAAATGACTTCAAACGTCCGGTTTCTGCTGTGTTACTGTTTTGGCTGTGTACCACACAATAAATTCCTCGCGCACTCTTGCTGTTTCAAACATTCTTCTATGTATTCAAGGGATCCCCAAAACGACGGTGACTTCAGACTCCGCAGGAATACTTTCGAAGTGTAGTGCTTTTGTTGAGCATGATGCCGATTACAACTAGTGCATGTACACTTTCTCGAGAGTAGTCCGACCTCAGCTAGCAGGCCTTTCAGTGTGCGCTAGCACAAGTAGGTCTTGCTGAGCAACTTGTAGGTACTGAAAGGTACATGTTTTCACCAGATGTCTCGGAGTGATCAACAAAGTAACGTTTTAGTGCAAATTACCTTGGAGCGAACATAATTAACCGAACTTGTGCTCCATTTAAAACAAAAAAAAAAAACAAAGTAGCGTAGCTGTTTGGGCCTGCTGGTGAAAGTTCATACCGTAAAACTGTGCTAACACACACGAGATTTGATGGGAAAGACAGAGAAATTCTACCGAGTGCTGCTGACGTTTATCAGGAATCAGATATATATGGTATAAAAACAGCGTTCCACTGCGGGCGCCGAACACGCAACTGAAGCAACGTAATGGCTGCGGTTCACTCAGGAATCTATAAGCCCCTTTCAACAACCGAATAAAACCCTCGCGCGCCTATTGACTCGACTTGTAATTGATGATATATGTTTCCACAAATTGTGTCGAAAACCAATCTTCGTACCATTGGAAATAGATAGCACTGGTTCTTGCAGTCACGGCAGTATACCGGCTAGTGCAGTTTGTCACGTTGCGCCTCAATGTTCCCTTAGCCATCTGTTAACACATTGACCCCGGTAGCCAATGTAAGAGGCACTACGTGACAAAACAGTTTGTTGTACCACTTTTGTGGCGTACTGCACAAATTATATATATTGTGTAGCATTCTTTGCCGACTATCCCTACATTCTGGATCGCGTCACGACGTGCATTTCCACAGACACGAAGACTTGGCGGGAGTGACACATTTAGGTGCGATTAGCATCAATGAAAATAATTGGCACTAAGAACTTCTCAAACAAAAAAATACACCAAAATACAAAAATAAAACTTTTTATGAAACCGAGCGAGCAACTACAGCAAGAAAACGCGGGAGCATAGTGAAGCGACAGAGTGAGGAGCAGGGCAGTATGCTGAGCCCGCGCGGCTCTGGTTATAGTGTGAGGGGATGGCGGCACGCGCTGCTATAGCGTAATTACAATCCCTTCCACCCCACTCCCACATTTTCGCCATGCGTCACCTCCTAGGAGTGCCCTCCCCCTCACACATTCACGAGACTTTCCTCCCTAGGCGCTCATCACAACCACGTGACATTTGCGCGGAAGGTACAAACACGACTTCCGGCAACATACGCTGCTCGGGCGATGCGCCGTGACGCAGCGACAGCGAAGCGCGCAGCCGGGCGTTCGTTGATAACGCGGTCACATACTGCCACGCAGCAGATATGCGCAGTGACCGAAAAGACCTCTGCTGTTACTGAGCACAAATTGCGGATTAAGGGGTATAGTAATCGTAAGTGCTGTTTTTAATGGCGATTCCACAAGCCCCTTTTCTGATTTTATTGGTTGCGAGGTTTATTGCGGTGAGGCTACGCAGGCAATTAGGCGCGCTGTATTGGAGGGCTCCAGAATCATGTTGACAAACTGGGGTACTTTAATGGGCTCCAAAACGTCGAATACACGGGCGTTGTGGCTTTTAGCCTTCATTACAAAAGCAGCCGCGCGTCCTAGAATTGCACTCGCGTCCAAGCCCCTTTTGCAGTAATAGCACTTTATGCCCAGAATTATCCGACTGCTGGGCACATATAGCCGATTTGTACCGGAGTCGCAATGCTAACTTCACACCAAAGCGCGTAGCAACTGTGTTAAGGCTATGCGTGTATTTGTCCCCAAATCCGAAGCCGTTTTGAGTACCAATGCTTTATCGCCACACGATGACACTAAAAGACCAAGCAATTTTGGCAGCTGAGAAGAGCGCCACCATCATCGGGCACAACCTTCCCAATCATGCGCTTATAGAACCAGAAGGGGGTGTTAACACCAAACCCTAAATTCAAGTTAAATAAAAACGTACAGGACCGCGGTATATAGATAATAATGGCAGAGGCCTTTGCCCTGCAGTGGGCGTGGATATGCTGGTGTTATGATGATGATGATGATGATGATGATGATATAAACCTGTCGTCCTCGCTGGATGTAGGCGCGTAGCCCTGTACAACCTTCAACTTTTGTCTTTTCGTAAGCCTTAAAACAATACCGGCTACCACTTCGTTCAGGCTAGTATTGGTCTATGTTCCCAGCTATTCTTTTATTGACGAGAAATTTCACTCCCGGCTCTCTTCTGCACCCTGGAACACGGTAACCTAGGACGCATTCATTTTTTCAGCACTGTAAATGCTTCACCTGCGTTTCTAACTTTACTAAACAGTATTACATCCCATCTAATCAAGAAGGAAATGCATAGAAGCTGAATTTTACCCGTACTCACCTGCTGAGCAGACATGAGGAGGCTCTCTATGAGTGTGAACTTAAATGGAGGACGTCTAAGCCAGCGATGGAGCAGAAGATAGATAGATAGAGAAGTAGGGCTTTATTTGGTGTCCGTAAACAGCCCAGCTGCCTTTGGTAATACAGCACAATATGTACAGTAAAATACAATGAAGAACACCCAAAAAACTGTAAAGATACACAGTAACCAGCAGCTGTTGCTATTAAAGAAAGAAAACTGAGATAACAGAGATAAGGAAATAACAAAGTCGTAACACGTCAGCAAAATATGTCAGTTGTAGCAAACAAGGCATTGCAGGTGTGTTAAGACGGTTCATTGGACAGCGGAAAAGAATGTTTGGATAGAATGTATAAAAACACATGGAGGCTTTCCCAGATGGCACTCGTCATTGTAACGACATCAAAAGTTCCCCACAGTCAATATTGTCACGCACAACGTTTTGTAGAAAGTTCGTTTCCCGCATTTGCCTCCTATTTTGCAGACACGAGTCCTAAGTCAGCTGTAATGGAGTGGCAGCTATAAAAACGGCGACGCCCAAAGTAGCGATCATACACAATACGAATTAACCTGCGCTGAATATTTTCGACTGCGTCACTGGCCGAAACAGGTAAAGTTTAAAGCAAAGCTTTTTACCTCTACCCCCCAAGGGTTCTTTCGCGACCGTTGGTGTCACCAGAAAACTCCAGCGAACAAATAAAAGAATTTACTGGCACCGCCGGGAATCGAACCTGGAACTAATAGACTAACAAAGCGAGAGCCCGTTGTCTTACCGATTCAGCTACGAGCACACGAGAAGACGGGGGAGACAGTTGATGCACTCACCAAGCACATCTACGAGTTTACCTCCTGCGTTCTCGCTAAATGCCACGTGAAAGCGTTACGCGACCACTTATGCCTGTCTAACGGCCCTGTGCGCAGCTTGCCCATGGGCTAAGAGTTACAAAAAAAAAATCGCGATTTTTTTTTCTCATGTTCGTACCACGCGCGACTGTGGGTTCTTGTTATCCTTTTTTAATATGTTTTTTCCTCGCCTCCCTCTTCCACTTCTCTCATTTTTTTGCTGCCCACCAACCATGATACCATTGTACATTCGGCCCCTACCCTTTCCCTGCCCTCGCCCTCGCTGCATTTTCTGTATTATATAACCCTGAAACCAATTAATCTGTACTCTGAAGAAAGGAAGTGCTCTCCCTGAAACGTCAGTAAACTTTTATTTTTTTGTAATTGTTTGCTCGTTTGTCTGTGTGTCTTCTCATAATAGTATATAGAATATATATATATATATATATATATATATAATATATATATATATATATATATATATATATATATATATATATATATATATATATATATATATATATATATATATCTATATATATATATATATAACACAGAAATAAGGGTTGGCAGTCAAGAAAACCTTGGAAAGCAAAGGGAATAACCTTGGAAATAACCACTACGCCGGTAGCATAGTGGTTATCGCACCAGACCGGTATTCTGGAGGTGGTAGGATCGGATCCCACCTGGCGGGCATTTTTTCTCCGCTTTCTTTCTTTCTTTCCAAATTCTTTCTCTGTGTCAATGACCTACAACAACCTCCGCTTTGCTTTCCAAGGTTTTCTTGACTGCAACTCTTATTTCTGTGTTATTTCTACGAGCCCCTCATTTCCCATTCTGATTCGCTACATGCATACCGAGGGCCTCTGTTCTGGCAGTCTTGGTGCCATAGGGAGTTTAAGAGGGTTCAACGATGGTTGACCACTCTCGACATGTCGTAGACACTCGAGTCACGGCGCGTGGATTGAAAAGAAGGTCCCCTTCACCTTAAAAGTCAGAGTGGCGCTGGCTACCACCCCCAAGCACAGGAAAAATTACATTGATATAAATACCCCAGAAAGCAGGGGGGGGGGGAATCGCCCCGCCGGGTGCGTAGTGGTTATCGATCAGACCGGTATTCTGGAGGTCGTGGGTTTGGGTCCCACCTGGCGAGCATTTTTTCTTAGCTTTCTTTCTTTTTTTTCAATATATATAAATATATATATATATATATATATATCTATATATATATATATATACACAAAGATAGGGCAGCAGTCTACAACGCCAAAGGAGGCATAGGGGTGTGGTTAGGCTCTTTTCTTTTTCACTACGGTTAATGAAGTAAACATTTTTTTAATATACAGAAGAAAGAAAGAAAGAAAAACACGCGCCCAGAGTGGGGACCGAACCCACGCCTTTCGATTACATGTCGAATGCCTACCAATTCGGCTTGTTATATATATATATATAGTGGGTTCGAGTCCCGCTCCCGGAAAACGGCGGATTTTTTCTCGACTTATATTTTCGCTCATTTATCAATGAATCAAAGAAACGTGACAAGCACACGTCATTCGGCCCTATTATATATGTCGAAAAAAGCCGAATAGCACTGGCAATGACGACTGCAACCTTGATATGTATCTTTACCGAGTCCCTCGTCCCGTATCTCTCTCTCTTTCTCTCTCTCTCTCTATATATATATATATATATATATATATATACAGACGGTATTCGTTGAAAAGTTTAGCGGTCAATTTCTTCGCTTGTCAACACTGGAAACGGCCACAGCCATGGCGGATGCGCCACGGACACGGCGCAGCCTGGGCCACTGCCGCCGCACGGCGAAGAAAAAAAAGGCACCGGCGTGCGCCATCTGCTCCGCTCCACCGGCGTGCGCCATCTGCTCCGCTCCAATCAGGTTCTAAACTGTGGCGCCAACAGAGATGTTATTAATCGAACTCACAGTTAACTCGACACAATTCTTTCTGTTCGGCGAAGAGTTCGTAACGTAAAATACAGTCGTGCTTAGCTGGACAAGTGCCGCCATCCCGCGGAGCCCGACGTACGAGTGACGGCGCACCGTGGCCTCTGCGATCGGCCTCCGGCGGCGTGGAGGCCCCGGCCGCACTCACACGGTTGCATGGAGGATAAGAGGGGTGCCTGATCTGCGGGCCGTGCGCGCAACGTCGCCTAGCAACAGACTCTTGGCCACAGATATGGCGGCGCACACTTGGTTTCCTGCATGCATTCCAGGCAATTGAATGCCGAGGATATAGATAGATATCGAATCAAAAATGGGAAATGAAGGGCTCGGTGAATTAAGACAGATTAAGGGTTGGCAATCAAGAAAACCTCGGAAAACAAAGGGGGGTTTCCGGTAGGTTATAGAAACAGATGAAGAATTTTTTAAAGCAAAGCTTTTTACCTCTACCCCCCAAGGGTTCTTTCGCGACCGTTGGTGTCACCAGAAAACTCAAGCGAACAAAGAAAAGAATTTACTGGCACCGCCGGGAATCGAACCTGGAACTAATAGACTAACAAAGCGAGACCACGTTGTCCTACCGATTTAGCTACGAGCACATGTGAAGACGGGGGAGACAGTTGATGCACTCACCAGGCACGTCTACGGGTTTACCTCCTGCGTTCTCGCTGAATGCCACGTGAAAGCGTCACGCGACCACTCACGCCCTGTCTAACGGCCCTGTGCGCACCTTGCTCATAGGCTAAGAGTTACAAAAATTAAATAAAGCTCACACCAATGCATGCCATCTCACTTCTAGTACGCCAATGTGCTAAAGCCTGTGCCCTCCAGTGTTCAGGTAAAAAATCCCAGCTCCTTGGTGTACGCCCTCACGCCAAACCAAGGAATACATTCAAATACTCCTTGATGGCCAGGCCCTCACTTCAAGCCCCAGCATCAAGATACTGGGCCTACATCTCGAGGGTAACACCAAGAGTGACGTCTCCTTGCAGCGCCTAAAAAACAGCATTAATCAAATCATACATATGATCAGGCGAGTTGCCACCAAGAAGCGAGGCCTAAAGGAATCCGGTGCCTTTATTTAAATTGATGCTTTTGTCCTCTCGAGAGTTACTTACATTAACCCCCTGTCCTCTTCTCGACAAGGAAGACATAGAGATGCTTTATATAATGATTAGAAAGGGAGTCGAGCACGCCATTAGTCTTCTCATGAATACGTCCACACAGAGGCTGCTTAGCACGGGGCTCCACAACACGGTGGAAGAGCTGATAGAAAGCCATCTTTCTAACCAGAAGGTCTGGCTCAGAACTGCGGTGCGTAACCGCATGCTTCAACAGATTGGCTGGGCAGCCCAGAATGTCACTCCGCTTGACGTAGTCCCAGACTCTTGGCGACTAAAACTAAAGATGCTTCCTTTCCTTAGAAATATGAACCCCTCACATGACGAGGGTCACCGAAAAGCACGGGCTGGAGCGCCAAACACCACTATCGGTGGGGATGATACAGTTATCTACACATCGAGGGCAGCAATACGCCATCATCGTGGCTACCTCCAGAACCAACCTCCTTGCGTGTACCTCGCTTAGGACCCAAGAAATGACGGCAGTAGAAGAGGCAGCCATCACCTTGGCTCTCACTCAACCAGGGTTTCGGAGTGTAGTCACCGATTCCCAGAAAGCCTACTGGAATTGCCAGTCGCGTTGGGTGTCCTGACCTGCAGTGTGCGTTCTAAAAAACCACTCCCCAAACGGCTCCATTCATCTCATCTGGACACCCCCTCACGCTTCAATGGCGGGCAACAAATACGCCCACTCAACAAGCCTGCGCTTTTACCTCCCGTGCTGTGGAGCTGCACGAGGACAGTCACCCACTTGTCACGTTCAGAGAGATAACCCAGAATTATCGCCTCCTGAGACATACCGTACCTTCGCCTTACCCTGACCTTTCCAGAGAACAACAAACTACCCTACGGCTAATACAATTTGGGCTCCTTCCCACAGCCTACGCGTCTTCACTTAATTTATCCGAATCACTACGACGCTGAATGTAAATTTTGCTCAGAAGTAGGAACACTCCGCCCTGTGATCGGGGTGTGCGACTTTAGCCCTGAGCACCCTCCTCTCTTTCCATCAACTACCAAAGAAAAGAAATGGGAGATTCTGCTGTCCAGACCCTCTCTGCCTACCCAGCTTCAGCCGGTGGGCAGAACACCGGCGGAACTAAGTGAATATGAGCTACACTCAGGAAGGAACCACTACCCTGGGCCGCACTCTGGGCCGTTCAGAAATCTCAATAGAAGTATTTCCTCTTCCTGCACCTCTTCCTGGTCCTCCCACTCCTTCTTCGTCTGTGCCGCCGAGCTCGTAGCCTCCGCCTGTGACGCAGAGACGGAGAAGTGAGATCGCCTGACACCGGGTTTGAGCTATAATTTTACAAAAAAAAGTTTCCACTCAGGTGCTACATCAATACCACTCGACCAACCACCATTCATGCATCATGCATTATTTTCACCTGAGCAAGAATATCGCTTTGAAATATTAGAGGGTGTGGTTAAGTGAATTTCACTTCTGTCTGGTTTCACGATTTGTAGAGCGACGTGAGTGAATTTAAGTGATGTCGCATGGGTAAACGTGGGTGCCGCTTACAGCTTTGCTTTCCAACCACATTCACAAAGTGGATTGGCACCAATTTTTTTATCTGCGCACGTTTTTGATTCAAATAGGCGTAAACGTTGCGTGGACGGGAAGTATACGTCAGAAACAATAATAGCCTCGTTATTTCAGCCTCACAATTATAATGAAGAATAGCTCATGCCTCTCTAGCCAGAGACTGTCCGCTTTGGCTTCAGGATTTGTTCATAGAGCTGCGTTGAAGTGATATTGTGAAGTTGGCTTTTGATGGCCGTTCACGTAACACATAGTCAAATTGTAAAAATACTTAGACGGCATTTACTGAAAATACAGCTATTTTCCCTGCCTTTATTTACAGTGTGGCTTGCAGAAATCTCGTCGGTTGGAGTAGGCCTCTTCAGAGATGACGCACCCTGGCAATAAAACATAAACTGATCGTAAGGACAGTTGTCGGTGATAAAGGATAAGCTTTTGTTTGAGCTGGCGTTATGCAGTAGGTTATTGCTTGTATGCTTGAATACTGCAGGACATCGTTCAAATCTCAGACTAGTCTTGGCATTTATTTATTTTACACTTTACAGTTTTCTGTCATTTTCTGCGGCATTCCCGCCTACCCTGACAAA
This sequence comes from Haemaphysalis longicornis, assembly GCA_013339765.2. Taxonomy (NCBI): domain Eukaryota; kingdom Metazoa; phylum Arthropoda; class Arachnida; order Ixodida; family Ixodidae; genus Haemaphysalis; species Haemaphysalis longicornis. Next base: position 45,165 of record JABSTR010000326.1, read on the forward strand.
ACGGAATTTCAAGACGTAGCTTAACAGTTCTAGTGGCAAAGAAAATGCGCCGGGGTCGGCGGTGTCCACCGTGATCAAAAAATGTACCGCCAACAAGGGGCTCTACTGAAAACGGCTAGGAAATCAAAATATTACATAAATAGGGCACAATTTTTATAGTGGGGGATATAAACGAGGGCATACAGGTAAGCAGCCAAAGGCGTTATGCTTGCGATAGTTTTGCACCCTGAACGAAGGCGGAAAAAACGTTGCCTGATGTCTCCCAAATCGCAGATAAAAAAGACGCTACTGAAGCCAAAATAAATGAACGCCAGAAAAGGAGAGCTTTAGTTCTGATATTCCGACTGTGTGAAGTGTGGCTAGACTGCTTAAACAAGTAATTTGATCTTATTGTAGAAAAATTGAGAATGAGAGACATGAAGATACAATGGACAGAAAAGGAATATTTAAATAACGAGAACCACTTAGACAAATACGCAATGTATCAGTGAAGACATAGATATAACAATGCTACCAATAAGTCTGAAAAAACTATCCGGGCGAGGGAACAAAAAAAACACACGCTTCAAGGAGACGAAAAAAATGGCTCAACCTACTACGTACTGTGTAGCAATACATAAAACTGATGACAAGTAAGATTGGGCGTTCAGACAGTATAAGCACATTTTAGCACTGGAGGAATTTTGCTCAATTTTTTCAACTTCAACTGCTTCAGGGGTAACCTAGATGACCAATAATAAAATATTGCCGTCGCTGTAAGTGTAGTATTCTGTTAGTGGCTGCTTGTAAAGCAGTACTTAAAAACAAAGAATACCGCAATGAAAAGCCTACGGGCTTCAGTAGTATTTCCCGGTACAATTAGTAATAAACTGTATTTTGTAAGACAATTAATGAATAATTGACTAAGTGATTTGTAAATACATGTAGAAACAGACCAGGAATATAAATATTGGCTTAGAAAATCGCGCCAGGTAACAGGGGCTTAGTTTGTGTGTACCGGTTGAAGTTCGATATACCCGCTGTCCCCACGCACTGACCACATTCAGGTCCATTTCTTGGTTTTTTACGTGCAACAAATACAGTGAACTCCCGTTAAGACGAAAGCGAAAAGGACAAGATTATTTGCTCCTCTTAGAAGTTCGTCGTATCCGAAGCTCTCACGGAAAAAAATTGGCCGCGTATCTGCTCCTTTCGTTGCAAATGCCGTCAAAAGACGATAGTCTTTATCGGCTTTTGGGAAGTAAATGCCTCCCTTCGCTTTCCCGCTCATATCTCATGTTGTTCCTCTTGCGTCGCGCTCCTCCCAAGGTAAAGACGCCAAAGGTTTGCTCAAATCATTTTAAATTTCCCGCGTTTCACTGCTCCGAACCGGGTGTCTCGATGCGAACGCTGCCGTACGGCGAAGACGCGCGTTAATCGAGGCGCCCTACGTCAACGTTTATAGAACTGCGTTTCCCTACTCCACGTGCGTTGCAAGCAGAACGTGGAACCTATCTAGTGGAACCTTGCGTAACTGTTGCCGGTTGATTTCTTAAAATGGCGCCAGAAGCAATGGTTGCGCGGGCGACAGCAGGCGACGGCGGACTGAATACTTTTTTAAGTGCAATGCACTTCTTAAGCGACCCTGAACCTGCGTCCACCGGCGATGTCCGCGCACGTGCAGATGGGCGCGCGCAGCCTGGCCGCTGACATGGCACGTACCCACGTGGGGGATTGGCCAGGAATCTCCTCGTCTTCCTTGGCAACGGGGGGAGATGGGCGCGCGCTGCCTGGCCGCTGACATGGCACATACCCACGTGGGGGATTGGCCAAGAATCGGGCGTGAGAAGGGCTAATGCACCTGCTTAAAGGAGTACTGACACGAAATTTCAAAGCTGAGATCCGCTCTAGCAATCAAGTACAACGACAACACAAATAGGTGTCTGTGAATAAATGCATCTTTCTTTCTTTGTAGTTGTGTGTGTGTGTGTGATCTCTCTTTTGCGAACATTACCGAACCACGCAAATTTAACTCGTGCATTCGCACTTTCACATTCTTCCCCTCGGAGAAATGCGGGGAATTTTCTGCAGTTGATGAAGTATTTAATTTCGCAAAAGTCGAGCTGTTTGATTTTTTTATAAAGGAACACTGCAAATATCACTTCTGTATCGATTTGTTGTCTCATATTTGCGTAATGTCTGGTTCTTCTTCAACAATGTTGACAAGTATGAACATTACACCGGACATAGACGGGTAGATTTAGCTGTGACAATATAGGACTATTGCGCGGGCATTGTTTTGCTTTAGCCGGGTGGCTGAATTAAGTCACAGACAGACAGACGGACAGGCAGACATACAGACAGACCAAAATTTCTGGGTTTAAGTAGCCCAAGAAAGACTATCGTCTTTAATAATCGGCAACACGCTGACGTGCATGGAAATGTATTTCTTCGATACGTTGAGTTACGCAGACTTAAAATAGAAGAAACGGAAAAAATTGCCTCAAATCCTAGGGGTGTAGGTGGTTGGAAAGCAAAGCTTTAAATGACACCAGCAACAATCGTCCATGCGAGGCCACTTGAATTTGCACACGTGGCTCTACGAAGAATGAAACCACAGATTTTGCCCGCCGTTACCTGCCATTCGCAGTGGGTGGCTTCCGGAAAGCTGCAGCGTCGGCCACGGCCGTGCTAGAGCGGCGAACGCCGCCGCTGTAGCCCGGCCGTGCGTCGGCAGAAAGCAAACAGAGAGGAGCATCTTTCGAAGGGTGAGGCAGCGGAACCTAGCTATCCTGGAGTGCCAGCTAAGGGGTACACCAGCGCACGGCTCAAACGCAGAAACCTACACAATTCGGCATGTGAGCTTAGTGATTCCCATTTCTACCGATTCAAACTAGTCCGTTTAGTAAGTTGTAGAATTTCGAGAAAGCTCAGGAACATTTTATAATAGCTTTTTATCATATCCAATTGCTGCTTTCCCCTTTTGTAATACCTCTTGAAACACAAACGAATTGGTTATCACCGATTCAGGACATGGAGTCCCATTAGTGGCAAGCAGTGCAAAAAAGGTAGCGTTTCCCTAGCGGGCAGATCTATGTATGTGGTCTCTACATTTTGTTTACCCGCCGTGAAAACCAATCCTACCGTATTTTTGCGATACGACCACGTAATTCCGTCGGGTCCAGGTTACCAGGAGGGGCTGTCGAATAAGTTAATCAAGCCGCGTGAAGGAAGCATACAATGGACGTGAAGCTGCGCCAAAACAGACCCAAAATAACCGTCACCAAACCAGGCGACAAAGCTGTCCCGCGGAAGCACCCGCCATTGTGAACTCGCGCGGAAAACGCTGAGTAATAGCGCCCTATCGCCCCGCCATCTAGTGTGCGCCGTGGGTGAAAGCCGCTCTCCCGCTCCTCACCCGCATTGGGTGTTTCTTCTCCCGCACCCCGTGAAGAAACCGTTGGCTGGTAGAGGTAGAGCATTTTGGTTTAAAAGGTAATTTATTTGAGAGTGCCGAACTAGATGAAAGACTATCTTTAATTGCTTTTGTCGGGTTTTGTCCATCCAAGAAGAGACGGACAGCGTAAACCCGCTACCACAAGCTACAATGCAGCAGACACACACAGGAAACTTCTCGCTGTGTTGGCGGTGTTTTGTTGGGACTGGCGGTGCGAAATCACGAAAACTCACACCCTCCAGCTGAGAAACAGCATTGGTGAGGGGGTGGTGGAACGCAATTTATCGGCCTTTAGAAGGCGGGGGGGGGGGGGGTTGTTGGAAAGAGGAAGCCCGCACTCCGGCTAAGGGGAATCCAAGTGACATGGGCGCGGTCTCTGCTCTGACAACCAATAAGGGCTGGCCCTCGAGGAAGGGTCTGTCCAGGATAAGCCTCCTAGACCTAGGAGCATGACGGGACTGAAAGGGGATGCTGCTGTTAGTCCTGGCTTGTTGGGGGCCGGTTTTTAAAGCAAGTGAAGAGGGGTGCCGATTCCACGAACGCATATAGGGGCGGGTTGGAGGCCCGGGGTGTGGCTGCAAAGCCACGCCACGCGCTCGAAGGTTCCGTCGCCTCTACAGAATTTGCACTGAGGGCTGGTCAACGTTGTTGGGTAAAACTGGTGGAGTCTGACTGGACACATGAGTGTTTTTCTGCAGTCGGCTTAGCATTGTCTGCTGTGACTTGGTCAGATTGGGATGGGGATGTGGTAGCTGTCGCTGCCTGGGCCGGACGTGCTCAATGATATCGGTTAAAGACATCAGGCTATTGGATATGTCATGTCCGGCCTCGTCTTGATGGAAGTTGGTGTTTCCGGAAACGGGTGGACGAGGCCGAATTTGAGGCCCTCGACGCTTGTGGACCAGGTGGGTTAGAACGCTGGCCGCCACGTGTGCTCGCTCATTGCCCCTGTTGCAGGTCCAAAGCAGGTGGATCGTAGTACTGTGTTGCGGTGCCTTGATGTGGGGGCAAGTAGAATCTTGTAAGGTTTCTGTGAGGCGATGGCGGAGGTGACTTTTCTGCATGCCTCTCCCCACAGAGACTGCGTAGATGCTGGGGGACATTGTTGGTGCTTGGGCAATGGTCAAGGCCTTTGCCACTTCTTCGCCTTCTAGGACTGAGACCGGTAGCAGTATTATCATAGCGGAGACAGTGTTTCTATTTCAATCGATGACGACGGGAAACAGAGGCATTTGATCGTAGCTGGTGCCCTGTATGGACCGTGCTGTAGCATCCGTGTAGAGAAGCGCTTGTGGCGGGATGCACGATAGGTGAGCTTCAATAGTAGCAACTCTTTTCCAGCGGTGGTCCGAGATGTGGCACCGACTGCATATTTCTAGGGATGGGATCGACATGTATTCTAGAACGCCGAGTTCGCTAATGAGTGTTTTACTCGGCTCTCGAGGGTGGGGGGACATCGGCTTTGGAGAGGAAAGTTGCTACGTTCTCGATTAAGACGATACCGTTGCCACTTTTTTACATTTTTGTCCACAGAATTAGCGCCGCTCTCCGCATGTGCAGAGCCGCCATAAACCTGGTCGTCACCCTTTTTTACCCTTGTGTTGCCGCTCGATCCGCGGCTTGAAGCGTGGAAGAAGTGTTAGCTTTATCCGCGTGTCTTTTTTTTCTGGCCCCTGTCTTACTCCACGGCGGAAATTCGCTTCGCGCTGTTGTTTTCATTTAGTTTTCTTTCCCTCTGGCCACGTGAATGCCTCGCCGCACCCCGCCATGACTGCCATGTTCGCTACCCAGAATGGCCGGCAGTGGTGGTCACACCGAACGTTCTTCTTCTTAACCGAAGTGTATGGGCAAGGCCGTTGGAATTAAGCGTCTTTTTTGCGTGCAGTCTATACAAACAATAACAAACTTTACCAGGTTGTACGGCATTCGCGAGAATAAACCTTAACCGAGTTCGTCTTAGCGGGACTTTACTGTACACAATTTAACACTAGTGACATGCCCTCAATCGAGGAGCCAAGAGAGGACAAAGCAGAAATAGGCGATGAAGCGGTATGAAGACTGTTCCTTGCCAATCAGCGGAGGGCCAAACCAAACTCTTGACGATGATGCTCGAAATCCTGCGTGCCTGTTTTCTTCGTGAGGATTCCCAGAATTCGTTGATAGTTTTTCGGCTTGAATGCTTGTCCCATCGAGGTTGCTTATTGCAGTTCGAATTCTTCTTCCTTGTTGCAGTCGCTTCCTGTCGAAAAAATAGCCATGCCCGCTAGTTCACTGCAAGAGCAAGACAGTAGGGTCGCCATAAATCTAGAAGCTGGTGTCGTTCATTATCTAACTTCCACAGCGATGAAGATGCCCTGATGGCGTGAGGGACCTGAAAAGTCATTTACCGGGGTCTGAAATTCTTGGGGCGCATTTCTTAAACCTCGTTTCTCTGTACTCATGGGCGAAGTAAGCTATTTAAGTTCGAATAACAAGAGATTAAGACAAAGAATATGCTGCATAGTCTAAAACACATCAGGAAAGGGCGAATCACGGATCTGGACCATTAGCAACGAAGCTCTTACGGACCCGTTACAAAACGCTTTTAATAGAACTTCTTTAGTTTAGTACAGAGAACTAACGGCAATTCACAATAGAATAAAAGAAGTATAACACTAAAAGAGTCTATGTATGAGGCTGATGGATTTAACAGGCGTCCAATATTTATAAGTAGTTGCTGCCAGGCTTTGGCGCCAATCGAAGATATGGTGCGATCACTATAGACATCTACATCATTGGTAAATTGAGCTCGCTATTATATGCATGTCCTCTATCTCCCGACCAGTTTAAAAAAATGATGACGGGTAAGGTGTATTCATATTCTATACCCTGTTCACAAAAAAGCATTCCATCACATTGGCACTACATTGAGTTCTTTAGAATTGGTGCAACAAATGAAGCGCTTGCAGGTAATACCACGATTCTTAGAGCTTCTTTACAAAGATAAGGTATGGGTGCTAAACGCAATTCCTATTTGACTCCCTATAAAATGTTTTTTTGTCCTAATTGAACAGTTAAAGCCGTAACTTTGTTTCCGGCTTCATTCATTTCTGCAGTGTCCCATGAAGTCATGTCAGCTAATAATTATTGAACGTTATGCGCCTAGGTAAGCTCGTCATTGTTAAAAAAGTTTAATAAAAGAATGTTTTCATTACTTATTAGCGACATTCTAGACCAGAAGGCGAGAATTGTTACGTACCTTCCGAAATATGCAAAGTATAACCTACCATCCCCGTAATGGAAGTGCTATTCTACTCTATTCATATTTCAATAATATATAGTATACACCATCAATTGAGCGTAGAATGTCGTTTTTTCTTCTTTTAGGCTGGTAATTCAATTTATATATTACAGTTGTTTTTGAGTTACCCGCCGTGGTGGCTCAGTGGCTAAGGCGTTGCCAAGCTGACCACGAAGTCGCGAATTCGATTCCCGGCAGCGGTGGCAGCTTTTCTGATGGAGGTGAAAAGCAAGAACGCCCATGTGTACCAGATTTCGTGCGCACATTAGAGATCCCTAAGGTGGTCAAAATTAACACTGGAGCCCTCCATTATGGCGCGCCTCATCACCTGCTTTGCGTCAGCACGCTAAACCCTACAATTAATCAAATCAGTTTTTGGGCCGGTCATATTGACCAGTCGAGTGGTTCGTACATTCAAGGTTTGTGGGCAAATGTCCATTACTTTAGCTAAATTCTATTACATTCAGCATGTCGGCGTACATGTTTCGTGCACCTATTATACTTATTAGCGAACAAATCGAAATTTCGCATATACGATAATCCCACGTTATAACGAAGACAGTGGGACGGCAAAATTTTGTTATAAGCAGTATTTCGATGTAAGCGAGCATTCAAGAGAAGCTAAGGTTATTAGGCTATAATTCGCCACAACTGGGAGGAATCAAAACACAATGTATTCAGTTAGGCAAAACTCTTCTCGGGTGCAAAAAAGGCCTTGACCATTGGCTGTTTCATGTTCCTAAAGAGCGCGAGCAACCCCTTCTTCAATTTGACCGAGCAGTGCCTGGCGTCCGTACGCCTCGCCGAGTGCACAGCGAATGAGGAGAAGGCAGTGGCCACTTTTATAAGGGGGTCAGGAGGGGTTGGTGTGGATGTCACGGAACGCTACGAGAGTTTCGCGCTGGAAAGCGTCGGAAATTCCGGGGCTTGAGTCTGAGGTTGTTTTTGCGGAGCTCAAAACCGCTCATTGTGGGTACACAGTGGAATCATAAAAGCTGACTGGTTTTGCACTAGGGTCTTGAATGATCACTTCGCATTTTTCCCCAGGTGCGCATCTTCGAAGTTTGCCAAACAAGAGTTTTTCGACGGAATGCTGTCGACGACACTGGTAATTTTACGCTTCCAGTGTCTGCGTTCGCGCACCGCCACGTCCAGGCCATTTACCAGTGCCTAAGAACCGAAATCAATCGCCCTACCACGCCTTCCGACCGTTTTTCTGAAGTCGGATGGCACAAATCGAGCATGACTAGCTTGAGAAAATCGCCAGGGATACACCTTCATGTTAAACAACCAGTTGATCGCCTGACTAACCGCTTGGTCGCCGCCGCTCGGCGACGCCTCCGCTCACCACTTCGATGCAAGCGGTTCGAGTTCTTCGTGCGCTTCGACTAACGCGGCCTAAAATCTATGTGTTGGGATTGGGACCAAAAGAAATTTCGAATAAAGTGATATGTCGAGTAAACCAACTTCGTTATAATCAGGGGTTACTGTACTTGATTTTGAGTAGCAGATGCCTTTATTTTTATTCAATGCCTTACGGGCATAGTTGTTAGCCAAATTAAACAGAGATTCGCGTCACAGTGACATGTGTTTATAAAACAACTGTCTTAACCTACTGCTAAGAATATACGTATCTGCGTTTCTTAAGGAAAAATTCTACGGGAACTGCATACATACAAAATTTTGATGGCGCCATTCCCGAGCACGTCACCGTAGATGGCCAGCTGTGCTTTTGCTTAATTAATTCATTACGCGGAAAGATTTGAAAAATGTCTGCCATTGTTAGAAACAAAAATGTACGTAGGTAGAAACCTAATACCACAAATACCCTAGAAAATATAATTTTGTGTGTGTTATTGAAAAATGCAGATAATAAGTTTATTGCAGTAAGAGTACACGCAGAAGCATAGTAAATATAAATTTGAAAAGAACAGAATGCAGGCAGCAGAAGGAGGCTCGACTGGTTTTTACATCCATCAGTTTAGGGGTGCTTCATGGTACGTTCAATGGCGCCATGGGTGATGGATGTGTTGACGTTGTCGCCATAGCAAATTGACCTATTATATTTTGGGTTGCCGATACTCCATATAGCTCACGACGCTGCCTAGACGACTTTAGTTTGATTCGCTTGTTGTATTGTCTGCAAGACAGCTCGCATAGTTTAACGTTAGGAAAGCTATACCCAGGAAAAAGGCTTGTTATAGGAGTATATGTAACAAAAGTAGGCCAAAGATTGAAGATTTTTAATAACAAATGGAATATAGCAGGCTATTTTAAGCAGATAAATGAAGAGCTTGCTTTTCTGAAGAATCACAAGCTAAAATTAAAATTTTAACCTGTCTACCCATTGGATCCTAGAGTGGATCCCTCGAAAAGGCAAGTGCTGCAGGGCGCGGCAGAAAGTTAGATGGGCAGATGGGATCAAAAAGTTTCCGGGTATGAATTGGTCGCAGTTAGCACAGGACCGGAGTAAGTGTACATTAATGGGAAAGGCTTCTGACCTACCGTGGGCGTAGATAGGCTGGTGATGATGATGATGATGATGACCCATTGAATCTGGGGATAAATCAGAGAAGTGTAACTGCACACAAAAAAACGTTCAGAGCAACAACAAAAAAGATATGTTATACTCCGCGATATGTAAAGCCTGGTCCCCGTATCAAAAATCCGGATTTTCGTCTCAGTAAAGCTGCCAAGAAGAGACAGTTGGGCAAGTTAGTGATTTTTCATCTTGCTTTTTAAAGCTCTCACAAAACAGTGACGAAGGCAGAAAAAGAGACGATGCGGCCCTAGCGCCGTATCTGCTGCTTTTTTTATACCTTTGTCCCTGTTTTGTGAGCGTTTCCAACTAAACAAAACTCCCCGAGGTATCATACGATCTCATACTGGTTTTCTTCGGCCCCTGAAAAGAACATTGGAAGTTTTCAGCCAGCCACACAGAAACCTTCTTGCGTGCTTTAGTCTGCATACGTGTTCGCGAAGGCGGAAGATAGCAATATTTATCAGCCACCTTTTTTGAGTGTTTGTTTTTGCTTTGGGTTGTCATTTTTTTCCTGCGAATTACTTCGGCGGGCACCCTGCGAACCTTGTACGTACAGTTTAAGCAGAATAACAGCAGATGTTCTACACACGCCTCATCACATACGCCTGTAAAATGACATCAGTACAGTACTCTCGCTTCGCACAGCAAAGTGCCAGGACAGCGCAGAGGTAAAGGAAGCAGTTCTCAATCTCATGAAGCGGCTCGTCTCGCATAAAGCTGGAAGCATGCTTTCAATTTATTATTTGTGCTAAAAGGAGCTATATGACAACAACATAAAACAATGTCACGTGAGCCTAATATAACCCCTCTTGAAAACAACATTCCGGACCCCAGACAAGTATTTCAAGCCTTTTAAAAAAGGAACATTACCTTTTCAGTACATTCGAGGTTACTGTATTGTGATTAAATCGGCTGCGTTACTGTGCGTAGGCGCCATAACAGTAACCGCGCTGTATTTGAAATAAAATGCGCGCCAAAATAACTTGAGCACAAGTCTCAGTTGAATTTGTAGGCACAAAACACAAGCCGAATAGATGTTTCTGATAATGCCGCAAAATTGCAGATGGCGAAGGCTCTATGTTTATTTTTATATTGCATATTTTTTGGTTATTCTCAAGATCACGGCCAGGCGTATAGTATACTGGGGAGTGGTTGGTTAATTGGTAAAATTTTTATTGAGCTTGAGGGCCATGCATACAAAAGGCGAACTTGTTTTATTCGAAGGATTTCGCGTTACCAGTGGCCTCCGCCCTTGTCCGTCAGCAACTGCTGCAGTATTCACTGCGGAACGAGTAGATTTGGAATACTATTTTTATTCTACCGCCAAACTGTGTGTTTTTGTAACGTCAGCAATGCAGTCACAAGTGCGTGTATTGAGAGGACATTCAAGTGCGTCATACGGTTCTGCAGCCTTGCTTGCCGTCTGTCCTCATGAAGGCGCTACAATAGTAAGCCATGAACTATTGGCCGCCGTTAGTTAATTTTTGACCGTATTTACACCTGGCTGGTTTTTGCTGCGGAGAATATATTCATTTTGTAAAACATGTGGCATGCTCGACAAACAGGGTCACATAAGACAACGTCACTTGCGACAATGGGCCAGTGTCGTGTAAGACAAGTCCAGAGCGACGGGATGCTGTGCGGCTAGAACAAGCACAGTGGACCCATTACCAACAGCTGTGCGCATGGGTACTTTTGTTTTCATTTGTTTTCAATACTGCCAGTCTGACACGAGACGAAAGCAGAAGTGCATCACTTCTTGGATACAGAATACACCATTTACAGTTTCACATTTTTACAGCGGCATATTTTTAAGACAATGTCTAGGAGCACACAGAGGCTGGTTGCAGAAATGCCTTAAGGGGCAACGAAGCCTTTAGAAAATTGAATAGCTACATTTTGGGAAATTGCGTTAATTACATACAATTACTGAACTGTGTTTGCTTATCAAGCACACAATACAACGCAAGTTGCACAGAAACATAAGAGCACCGTGAATTATGCACAACAAAGAACACACACGCCGGTAACGAAGAACCAGTTATTGCAACCGGAAAAATATTTGTTTACGGAAAAGTGTAGGGGAAGATTTGTGCACAAAACATAACCGTCTGGAAAACGCTAATGCAGCTCATAAAAAGAGAAAAAGATAAGAAACTGGAAAATTATTTACACAACATGTTCACTATTTTTGAGGTGGACTCTGGCAATGATTGAATACTGGTAATAGAGGAATCTAAACTATTCCATTCTCTTGTTTACAGGTGAAAAATGAATGCTTCAAGAAACCGTTGCTAGACGTGTATTCGGTAATGGTGCAGGCATGTTTATGTGTTAGTTCTTTGGATTCTGCTAGGTAGAGGTATTTTGATGCACAATTTCCGCTTCGGTTATGAAGGAGTTTGCGTAGAAATTTTATTTGTGCCAGTTTTGCTCTCGTCGCTAGCGTAGAAAGACCACAAGGTTCTCAAAGGTTAGTTTGCCAGTCGGTGCGTTGGTACTTGTTGTGGATAAACCTTACGCCTTCCTTTGTACCCGTTCCAAACTTGCGATATGAGTGACATATCCAGGAAACCAAACCGTGTTGGCGCACATTAAAGTTTGACGGACGAATGTTTGTGTAGGTTGCGAGCCTACTTTGTGTCGGTGCAAGTGGTAGACGCCTTCTTAAGAATAACAGCCTACGCAAAGCCGCTGCTGTAACGTTATTTATGTGCGCTTCCCATCTCAGATTGGAACTTCATGTGACACCGAGATATTTCGGGCGCGTAACTCTTTGTAAAACTGTGCTGTTTGTTGTGTAAGAAAACTCAGAGGGTGCCTTTTTTTTCAGGTCAACGTTATGCAGACTGTTTTTGTTAAGATTATAGACATTTGCCGTTCTTCACTCCAGCGAGAACTCTTTTACAATGAAATATTTTGTGCCTTGTGGTAATCGCTGTCTTTTATATCCCTGCAAATAATGCAGCCATCAGTGAAAAGCCTAATTTTGCAATCTGTGTTGGATGTAATGTGATTGATATAGATACGAAATAATGATGGCCCAAGGACGGAGCCTTGGGGCACACCTGACATAACAGAAACTGTCCCTTATAATGCGCCTTCGAAAACCGCATGCTGTTGGTGGTCGCTGACGAAGTCTTTCACCAAATTCGTAATCTCTCCCCCCACAATTATGTTTTTCAATTTTGAAACCAGTTTGTTATGACAGACAGGATCGAACGCTGTCGATAAATGAAGCAGTATTATATCTGTTTGAGTTCACGTTTTTACACAAAGGGCAAGATCGGGAACAAGTTCGGTAGGCTGGATTACAGTTGACAACTCTTTCCGAAAGCCGCGTTGGTGGGGAGACAGAAGGTTGTTATTTTCTAGAAAAACAGTAAATGCTTTATGATTATGTGCTCGAGTATCTTGTATGACCTGCTGGTGAGCGATATCGGTCTGAAATTAGATGGAAAAGCTGTATCTCCAGCTTTGTGTAATGGTATAACCTCCGCTGCTTTTCATTCGGATAGCAGTTTAGCAGTTTGAACAGATTTGCGATATTTAGTGCCGAGTCATTTACTGCGCCACTCTGCATATTATAACAGAAAATGTGGTGGTATTATCATGTCCGAACGCTTTTTTTGGGTGCTAAGTCGGAAGAGGTTAAAAATACCTGCGTCACTTTATAACTAATGGTTCAATGTCTTTGCGACAACCGGGATGACTTTGGGAGTAATACCGGTTGCCACTCAGTGAAAAACAGACTGAAAATAATTGTTGAACATGTTGGCCGGACTCGTTCTTTCACTATCGATTAGGGATGAAGTTCATCCTATGCCGTGCCGAACGTGTTTGCAGTATCAACAAGACTTGCTCCTATGTATTGGGTAGCGCTGTAGTGAAATACGGTTCTTTAGGCAAGTTTTGCCTTTTGCTTGAAGTCCGCAGTAGCACCTTGCCAGTTAGACATGTGGGACTTGTATGCTATCTGTGTTTTCGTAATATCATTGCTACCGCACCAATCTTACTGCTGTAAAAGAATATCAATTACATTTACCCCACATAGCTCGATTGGCAAGTTCATAAACCTTGCGCAATTTGAGTTTTCTTTTTCTGGCCTAAGCCAATCCCACAGCCACGAACATATGATATTAAAGGTTCCTTGCTAGTGGGTCGCATGTCCATTTTTTGTTTCGTAGTTATATAGCTTGTTTAGGCCACGTGTTCGTTAACAGTGATGTCAGTATGATTCTAACAAGTAAATCTTTCGAATTGCCCGAAGTTGTGTTTTGTCCGCATGACCCCTTTAAAGGGAAGAAATAGAAAGGCGTGGCTTTCCTCTTAGGTCCAGAAGGCGTGTTCTGCGGGCTCCCTCCAGGGAATGCAGCACCAGGGTGACTTGGCGCCCCATGCGGAACTGGCCAACTGGAACTTCCACTGTCCACGTGAAGGAGAGAGGAGGGGATCGGGGTATGTCAGCGTGTGTTCAGTTATGAAGGGGGTGTACTTCTTGCGCACAGTAGGTGCACCACTGGGTTAATATTTCATGAAAGTCCTGGAGGCTGCATTAGTGTGGAGTGTTCGGTGCACCAGGGTTACCAACTCAGCCCCCTTTTTTTGTCTTGACATTAAGGCGTTGTGCTTGAACATAATGGGAAATGAGCAAATTAAAGGTTTTAAGCTGCATCAGGCTTACGTCAAGCTTTATTCGTATGCCGATGACATCGCGCTAATTCTGAAGACATAAAATGTCAGTATTGCCATTCAGGATGTTAAAGCGTTTAGAATGGTGTCAAGCAGTATGGTGAATTGGTTAAAACACCTGGGAGTCTGTCAGCGGAGTTGCCCGGCTACACCTGGCTCGTTTGCAGGTGTCAACTCGTAAACCAAACTGGTCAAGTATCTTGGAACACCCTTGACAACTACAGAGCTGGAGATCCCTACTGGTGTAGGCAAACAGAGGAAATGCGGGATAGAGGGGAAAAGGGGAAAGGGATCAACTTGTCGATGTTTGCCAGGGCAACTGTGGGTAGTTGATTTTTTGTTTCAACGTTATGGTGTGTAATGAAGCAATGCATTGCTGGCGTATATATATATTCAGAAATTTTTGCAGATATTTGCAGTTTTTATAAGGTCGTCGACATGGGAAAGATGTGCAAGAAGAAAGCTCTTGATGCGTGCACGAGATAGTAGACTAAACTGGAGCATTCGTTTGTGCCCAGTTATTGAATCGGTTCCGGTTTTTGCGGGGCACAAACGGCAAATTTTAAGATCTGTGTCAGACGTGCGCTCAAATCAAGTGCCTCCACAGTTCGTTGTGCCAAAAAAAAGTATGGTGGGAAGAATTTTGGAGTATTGTAGATAAATTGTGTTGGCGGTGCGATTGTTTTTCGGCTCTATTTTCAGCGCAGCACCTAAGTGGTATGTTCCATAGGAAATTGTACGAGGACTTATGTGATAACCTTTTCCTTGTGCCACGGTACACAACATTTTACACTGGAGTCCCTGGGAAAGATGTTCTTACACGGGCAAAAGGGATTGCAATTCAGGGGGTGCGGCAAACGTCTTTATTCTTTAAACTTCATACCGGGACATTCACAGTTCATACGTGGCTTCAAGGCAAGGGGTTCAATGTTATGTGGGGTACAGACTGCACATTTTGCATGCAAGCGGAAACAATAAAACACATGTTTATACACGGCTAGAAGGCAATCTACTTTTCGGACGTCCTACAGCGAACGCTTCACACAGTATTTCCGTTGAACCCACATGGCATTCGGTACCTCCAAACCGAAAATAAAGGCGGCGTGCCGTACGATATGCTAATGGTACTGAGTCTTCGCAGTATTTGCAGGGCGTGCTTGGCATGGCTTTGCGGTGACGCTGATGCTTAAAGCGGAGATTTAAAGTTTTGGTGTTCAAGTTAACTAGCTAGTGTGAGTTCATTAGACATTGCTACTTGACCGGCACGACAGTTCATTCGTGAGACTGGGACGCTTTATGTTGAAGTTCGAAGGGCATGTGCCGGAATGTTTGGCGCGCGTAGAACCACTAACCACACTAAAAAAATCTTTTTAACGACAAGATCATCCCGAAGAACCGGACTGTGGCATTGTATTAACTCGTGCTGTCGTGTGTTGTAACTTGTTAGTTTTTGTATGTCGTATTAAAACCTCATAATTACTGAAAGTGTTACGCATTGAGTATACTAATTCTAATGCCGCAGCACTCTTTTCGGTGCGAATTTATCTTGAGCACTTTAGTTTCTGGAGACATCGGTTCAGACCGAGAGCATTTTTAAGCTACCATGAACAATCCACAACAGGGCGAGCGAAGCAGCGTTCTTTCCCTATCAAGTAAGATTTCTGGTTCAGCTTAAAAAGAAGAAAGCATGTTCTTTGCTCTAAACCCCGATACGACGCCGGAGCGCTGAACTGCGCATGTAACAAAGCAAAAAAAAACAAACTAGTTGGGATGTTTCGATTCAATATCGATAGTTAAAGAACTTTGCTGGAGTGAGCAGTTGGTTCAAGGCACCAAAATTGTTGTGTCAGTTGTTCTGTCACATTTAAGAATCATTCCTTGATATTGAATTCTGTGAGATGTTGCGTAATTTTTCAAGGATTCTGAGCATTAATTCTTACTTTCAATAGACTGCAGCATTGAAAAGAAACTTTTTAAAATCTTTTTGTCCGTGCCTTAGGCAAAAGTCTGTGGACTTTTCCATAGACTGTTGACGTACAATCGTTTTTTTAATTCTAGGACAATGTCCTCACTTAAGGAACGCACGATAATTGAATATGTAAAGCAATAGTACACTTTCGTGTACGCCATGGTATTTGAAGTCACGCACAGTAACTGAACTGTATCAAGAAGCCGAGCCGTGCAAGTCCTCGCTGGTATCACACAGACCTAACGCCTGGAAGTCTAAAGCGGGTCTACATATGCATAGTGCTTTTTAAAATGAGCCCAATCCCCGAACTGGAACTAAAGAAGATAAAACTGCAGTGACAAAAAAAACGCGACAACTTTCCCTGAGCACAGACGTAGCGAAATTTGTCATATAAAACTTGGCAATGGTTTACTGAGATCGCATATATCTCATGTACATATCCAAAGTGAGCCAGATACTGCTGTGGCACGGATTGAAGTGGCCGAAGGAAAATTTGCTTTCAGCGTGATTGTTCAGACTTTTCGTGGGTGTTTTCAGAAGTTGCGCTTTTTGGAGCTGGCGTATTATAAATTCAGACGGCAAATAAAAGATAAGAGCTATATCTGTCCCCAAACATCAGCGGCAAAATGAACGAAAGAACAAGGAAGAGAACTGAAACTGAGAGTCGTAAAACTATCATTTCATCGCATTTTCCTCGCTCCAACGGAGAAATTCTGGTTATTTTTGGGTTTACTTCAATGTTTACAATTTTATTACTTAACTAAATACCCGCCGCTTACCAGCCCATTCAACACCCCCCCCCCCGCCCCCCCCCCCCGTCCTAGGGCACGATTCTTTTATTTTGGTGAAGAAGAAGATCTGACATGCCTCGTTCTGAAATGCTTTGGAAGTTCATGGAAAAGGAATGAAGAGTTTGCGCACTTGGTGAATGCCTTCAGGCGCGCCTGAGTCAATGACCCTGCGGGTGAAAAGAATTGAAACAAAGGTCGTAATGCCGCGAAGAGGACTCACTTGTTTTCCATGTATAGTTCTAGCGTACATAAGGCTGTGTTGCATATGTTGAATCCCTGTTCCGCGAAAACTTCGTATGATGTTTGAAAGTCAATTTCACGAAGTTTTCTTAAGAGTGCCGCATAACATTGATGGTTTCAATTTATAACAGACAAACCCAAACTTATCATCCTCATAATAATTATATGAGGATGATAAGTTTGATAATATGAGGATGATAAGGAATTAACACCCCCGACTTAATCCCTAATTATTACACTTCCCCTAGCTGCCATGTAAAAACATATCGTTTATTAGCTTTGACAGTGTTGCATTTGCGTCATGTAACAAACTTTCGCTGTTTTTCCAAAATTAGATTGAGTTGGAGTTGCCTCTTCTCGAGAAAAATCTTCTCATTGTTAGTGTGGCAAAAACGCAGGTTAGCTTTCGCAAAACGGTGCTCGAGAGTATAAGGGCCATCATTTTAACGGCTAGCTGACATTATAAGTGCAGCTATTGCAGCGCGCAGCGGCACCGGTTCGTGCCAGTCGCACATTTTGGTGGTTGGTAAGACCTTCTTTATTAAGGACGAGTGTCCAATTTGTTTCCAAAAGGGGAACCAATAGGATGCGGGTTCATTGAACTTCATGAGGTGCGCATGGTGCACTTCCCTGTGCGCGTGTCTAACGCCGAGGGTGTTTTGTTGATGGTGTTGACGCAACCTAAGCGTAGCTTGAAGATCCGGCAGCCAGTGTGTTCTTTCACTTACTGCTGTACCCCTCCATTATTTTTCTTCATAGCACCGCCGATCCAAATGTGCACAAATTGTATAGGGCTTTAAAATAAAACATTTCAAGGGGCATCGTTCATTCGAACTTATTACAAACTGCTAAATATCACTCCGCAACAAGCCCTTTGTGTAAATTAGCGTTCAAGGGTATGTCATTGCCACAAGCTTTCATCTGTGTCGCCAAGCTCTTACATTAACAGTGTATGCCGCAGTGGCGCTTGATAAGGTGTTTATTGCACATTTTTAGTTCGCAACTATTTCATCGAAGCCATAATGATTTCGCTAGAAAGTACTCACACGCTGATACAAAATTATCCATTTTCCTACAAAGCTTGCTTATGTTTGCCTGCCAACTCTCTTCTGAGCTTAAAAGGTTCAACATTTTTAACCTTTTTTGTTTATTTAGACAATTAAAAGGAACTGTCAGCGGCCCAAAAGCCTCACTAATTACATCTAGTTTACTTTCAATGTGTTGAGGTACTTTTAAGTCAGAAATACCAGAAATTGTTCACACTAACTTGTCTTCAAAAACGCAATAAATGGTTTACCGGCAGCCCAAGTGCCGGTAATTTTAAATTCCTACCTCCTCGAATATTCGTTATTTCTAGGGACGCATGGAATCAAAGTGAGAAGGAAAACGCGCCCTGAGAACCTACATGACACCACATTTAACAGCTTCAGCCCAAGTGACAACACACTATATTTTAGCACACTGCCCAAAACCAGCTTCGCTTTTATCGTATTCAGGTCAGTGCAGGCCCCATACAGCCCGATCTGTCCTCTACCGCCAGGTGGCAAACGGTAGAAGGAACAAACGGCCCAACTCAAGTAAAAGTGTTTTTTTCTATGAACAAAGTTGTGCTCCCCAAATAACGGTATCAAACAATGGAGGCTGAAAGAAACGTTTCACCGATGTATAAGACAATATACTTCACCATCAACCAAATTTTATTTCCTGCAGAAGACCCGTTTTAACTCAAAAGAAACGTCCTCCAAAACTGCACAGTACTTTGGGAACACAAATAATTGTGTACGCCTTGTTTCGGTGCGTGGGAGTACCCGTGCAAAATTATTGTCCTGTCACAATCTCTGTCTTGTTTCGAACTCTGAAACTGTTATTCTCGGGGCAGTCTTTTATACATACTTGTACCATCGTTCTCCTTGTTAACCCGAATCCCTTCGTTTTCACATAATTACCCGCGGCTTGCGGATAATAATTTGCAATCTTCTGGTGCCTTGTCTAACAATGATAGAAAACGCGCACAGGACTCTCAGCGGCTCTGAAGACAACGATTCTCAAGGTCGCCCCATCAAAATTCTCCTGTTGTTACGGAGAGCATGTTTTTCGAACAAAAAACGACCAAAAAAAGGCTACATAAAGCAGCACTTCACAGAACGCATGCTCACACTTAGACATGACAGTTGGACCTGTGCGTCTGTCATCTATTGAAAAACGCACAGTTGACGAACAATTTCAGGAAATGCGCAAAATTCTGGTCACGGTAAATCACCTTATAAATCCTTAAACCATGCCATTTCCCTGAAATACTCAGGTAAATGGGTGCAGTCTTGGTAATAATATGCACGCACTCAGACACGTCTTGGAAAGGATAGGAAAACTGAATAAGCTTGTAGCATAGTTATGGCGAATATAATAGACACGGCCGAAAGATACATCTCAAAATTCTGGAGCACCCTATAACCTAGCACAGTGGTTCTCAGCCATGGATGAGTCGGGGACCCCTTGTGGACTGGTGGAAGTGATGGGGGACCCCTTGCAGCGGAGGGGAGGGAGAGGGGGGGTACGTAGGTAAATTAACACAACTGGAGCGTGAAACAGGTGCCTTTTATTGCTACCAAGAACATCAAACAAACGTGCCACATCGCTTCATTTTGGACAGTTCATCAATACGTGACACAGTCGCGCTTAAACAGAGTTGCATATCTGCAGCCACATTCAACCTGTTTCGGTATTTGCTTTTCAAGTATGCAAGTCTGGAAAAAAAAGCGGGTGAGGGTTTTGCGGATCCTAGAAATGGCTTCCCGGACCCCCTAGGGTCCACGGACCCCCATTTGAGAACCACTGGTCCTAGCAGACTCTGCGTAATGTGAAGTGCAGACGCGCACAACACGCTTTAAGCAGCGCGCTGGCTGCAATCGCTAAAAGGGCACCATTGAGCAGCGCGCGGGCACACTTGTCCAAGATTTTCAGTCGATGTACACCCTTTCTTGCCACACAAACACTTGTTTTTGCTCGCAACGGGCCATCTCCCAGCTCCAGGCACAGACAAAGATAATGAATCAACACTCTTGAAACCATTAAAAACTAACAATATTTTTGTGTCCAGATACCTCACGGGCCTGGAGACGAGCTATTGCAGGTCTTGTACAAAATAACATCGAATGTTCTGGATAGACCCCCCATGACAATACCTCTGTAGCCATTAGATCTGCACATAATTTAGTGCGTATTTCAGCAGAAATTCAACCTCTTGAGGCCTTATCGTGTAGGCATCCTATCGCTATTTCGAGCAACACGTTACACAAAAATTGAGGGTAGCTTGCGCTGGCGAGCAAGACTTCAATACCGAAGCGGTTGTAGGTACTCATTGGCGGACACATACATAAGTTTCAGTTCACTGTTTATTTGCTTAGTAGCGGTGTAGTGATCGCCTTCAAATGCATCGAAAAGGTCGTCGTCTTCTTCCTGGAAAATGGTGGATGCATCGGGATCCTCAGCATTTTACACTTCCACCAGCTTTTTGTAATCCACGCGAGGCAGGGTTACAGGATCTGCAAGTCGTCTAGGGAAGGATTGGCACACTTTTAGCCATGGACCCAATTACCCATAATGGCTTCTATGGAATGCGGCGGTCGCGGTGAGCTCTCCCAAAAAGGGTATCTTTTCAGCTTTAGCATTAGCGCTGCGAGTGTTTTCACTAACGCCACTGCACAAACCGGGGACTCGACTGCTGCCGGGAGGCATGCGTTAACGAGCGCTGGGAATTTTCTCACTCCTCATGTTTTTTTCGGGATTTTCAAACATCAACAATGATATTTGAAAGCACCGAGCTCTCGGTATTTTAACAGCTTAGCCGTTTAAGCTCTCAGTTTCGCCGTATAATTTATCACAAAAATACAAAGACAAGCACCTCGTGAGGAGAGCGTGGCGTCTTCCAGCATTGCGCGTAGGCGAGCGCCCCGTGAGGAGCTTGTGAAAAAATTATAACACAAAATATCCATCGCACGTGAATATGCATCCAGTAAGGATTGCCCGGCGTCGGCCATTCCGACCTTCAAGGACACACTCTGCAGCGTTCGTGGCGTCATCTTTTAGGCTTTCTTATACTCGCTAGTGCATATGCGTTGGCTTTCAGAGGAGAGCACACGCGCTGCGTTCGCTCCACAGACGTCCAATTCACCAAGCGTGTTGCCGCGGGCTCCAGCACGTGGTAACTCTGTCTACTTTGGTAGAGATGGTTAAGGCTGCGGACAAAATGATCCGGGCCTGTTAGTCACGGAGAACCTTCAGTGGTAAGTTGTGAAATTCACGTTAGCTGCAACATCCGGGCCTCCGACTAAGCAAGAGGGTTCACCTGCTCTGCTGTTTCTCCTGCGTTGCACTATTAGGGCAAGCTGCGCCAAGTTTTCTCTTAGCCTCTCGCTGGTCGGAACATTCGGTGCCGTAAATAAAAAAACCCTGGCCCGACAAAGCAGTTCTCGCCAAAGCCACCGAGCGCATGCATCTGGCTAATCAAGCGAGCAGCGTTGAGCTCTGTGTTTGTTGGAATAAAGAAAACCACAAAACAATCACGAGACCGCATCGTGTATTAAAAGGACATTTGAAAAATGAGGACAAGCTTACCCCGTTTCCTCTGTAAATATTAGGTTACAGGTGGTTTCGAAAGCTCTGTTTAGCGGCATCCAAAGCTCTCGTCTGAACTGCAAACCACGTAAAATACATGTCACCCGCCGCGGTGGCTCAGTGGCTAAGGCGTTGCGCTACTGAGCACGAGGTCGCGGGTTCGATTCCCGGCCGCGGCGGCCGCTTTCTGATGGAGGCGAAAAGCAAAAACGCCCGTGTGTACGAGATTTCGGCGCACGATAAAGATCCCCAGGTGGTCAAAATTAATCCGGAGCCCTCCACTACGGCGCGCCTCATCGCCTGCGTTGCGTCGGCGCGTTAAACCCCCACAATCAAATCAGTAAAATACATGTCAAGCTTCCCGGCTCATGGCCAGTAGTAGTGGCTTTGGCCACCACGTGGCGCATTGACTTCAGTTCTTAAAATTCCCGGCTTCAGCGTCAAAGTTTGTACATCAAGCATAAATGTAGAAAAAAAAAGAGCCGACTTCATCTTGGCAACGCGATAGTCGAGCCCCGCTCAGCCGGCTGCGAATGATAAGGCAGCTGTAGCGCAGCGATGTCAAATAGTAGCCGTTACACGGCATGTTGATAGCGAAGCGTGGGTAGAGATGAATTGTTGGTCGTACGGAAGCGGTTGCTTTGGTGTTGGACATTTTAAAGCAAAGCTTTTACCTCTACCCCCCAAGGGTTCTTTCGCGACCGTTGGTGTCACCAGAAAACTCCAGCGAACAAATAAAAGAATTTACTGGCACCGCCGGGATACGAACCTGGAACCAATAGACTAACAATGCGAGAGCCCGTTCTCTTACCGATTTAGCTACGAGCACATGTGAAGACGGGGGAGACAGTTGATGCACTCACCAAGCACATCTACGGGTTTACCTCCAGCGTTCTCGCTGAATGCCACGTGAAAGTGTCACGCGACCACTCACGCCCGTCTAACGGCCCTAAGCGCACCTTGCTCATGGGGTAAGAATTACAAAAATTAAATGAAGCTCACATCAATGCATGCATCTCACTTCTAGTACGCCGTTGTGCTAAAGCCTGTGCCCTCCAGTGTTCAGGTAAGAAATCCCAGCTCCTTGTTGTACGCCCTCACGCCAAACCAAGGAATACATTCAAATACTCCTTGACGGCCAGGCCTCACTCCAAGCCCCAGCATCAAGATCCTGGGCCTACATCTCGAGGCTAACACCAAGAGTGACGTCTCCTTGCAGCGCCTCAAAAACAGCATTAATCAAATCATACACATGATCAGGCGAGTTGCCACCAAAAAGCGAGGCCTAAAGGAATCCGGTGCCTTTATTTAAATTGAAGCTTTTGTCCTCTCGAGAGTCAGTTACGTTAACCCCCTGTCCTCTTCTCGACAAGGAAGACATAGAGATGCTTTATATAATGATTAGAAAGGGAGTCGAGCACGCCATTAGTCTTCTCATGAATACGTCCACACAGAGGCTGCTTAGCACGGGGCTCCACAACACCGTGAAAGAGCTGATAGAAAGCCATCTTTCTAACCAGAAGGTCTGGCTCAGAACTGCGGTGCGTAACCGCATGCTTCAACAGATTGGCTGGGCAGCCCAGAATGTCACTCCGCTTGACACTCCAAGACTCTTGGCGACTAAAACTAAAATGCTCCCTTTGCTTAGAAATATGAACCCCTCACATGAAGAGGGTCACCGAAAGCACGGGCTCAAGCGCTCAACACCACTATCGCTGGGGATGATACAGTTATATACACAGACGCCTCCAAACATCGAGGGCACCAATACGCCTTCATCGTGGCTACCTCCATTACCAACCTCCTTGCGTGTACCTCACTTAGTACCCAAGAAATGACGGCAGCAGAAGAGGCAGCCATCACCTTGGGTCTCACTCAACCAGGGGTTCGGAGTGTAGTCACCGATTCCCAGCAAGCCTACTGGAATTGCCAGTCGGGTTTGGTGTCCTGACCTGCAGTGTGCGTTCTAAAAAACCACTCCCCAAACGGTTTCATTCTTCTCATCTGGACACCCCCTCACCCTTCAATGGAGGGCAGCAAATACGCCCACTCAACAAGCCTGCGCTGTTGCCTCCCGTGCTATGGAGCTGCACGAGGACAGTCACCCACTTGTCACGTTCAGAGAGATAACCCAGAATTATCGCCTCCTGAGACAGACCGTACCTTCGCCTTACCCTGACCTTTCCAGAGAAAAACAAACTACCCTACGGCTAATACAAACCGGGCTCCTTCCCACAGCCTACGCGTCTTCACCTAATTTATCCGAATTGCTACGACGCTGAATGTAAATTTTGCTCAGTAATCGGGGTGTGCGACTTTAGCCCTGAGCACCCTCCTCTCTTTCCGTCAACTACACAACAAGAGCAATGGGAGATCCTGCTGTCCATGCTCTTTCTACCTACCCAGTTTCAGCGGGTGGACAGAACACAGGCCGCGCGAACTGCATATGGGCCCCACAGAAGAAGGAATCGCTCCCCAGGGCTGCACTCTGGGCCGTTCAGAAATTTGAACAGAAGTATTTCTTCCTCCTCCTGCTTCTCTGCCACAAATGTCGTCGCCTCCGTCTGCGGCGCAGAGACGGAGAAGTCAGATCGTCTAACACCGGGTTGGAGCTTCTTTAACTTTATAAAAAAGTTTCCACTCTTGTGCTACACCAATACAACTCAACCAAACACCGTTCACGCATCATGCATTGATTTAACCTTACCAAGAATATATCTTTGGAGTAATAAATGGTGTGGTTATGTGCATTTCACTTCTCTCGTGTTTTACTATTTGTAGAGCGATGTGAGTGAATTTAAAAACGTCGCATGGGTAATCGTTTTGGGTGCCGTTTAGAGCTTTGCTTTCCAACCACATTCACGGGGTGGATTGGCGCGATTTTTTTTCTTGTTTTTTTTTTCAAGAGTTAAAGCAACACGACACACTGGAGCCAGAGTCGTTCAATGCCTTTCTGGTCATGAAACGTCGCCATTACGCTATGAGAGAGCTTCGTACGCTGCTGCGTGGCAGCGCTGGTGTTTATCGGAGGGCAGCCGGGGGAGTACTCAGAGCGAGTTTGGTAGGGAACGGACAACGGAGTAAGATAAAACAGATGCTCGCCGCCTTATCAGCAGTGCGCTTTTACTTTACGTGTCGTGGGCCGCTCAGATGAACTTGTCTTTTGTGAGTAGCGAAAAAATGTGGTGCGAACGGGCATGCTACTACTACGTTCCTGCCTGCCGGTCTGGCTACAGAGCAGCGGCGGCCGCTCGATGCCCTCCGATCTGCAGTGGCGCCCCTCGCGGTAGCCTTTGTCCCCGTACGAATCTTGGCCGGGAGTTAAATGACCAGAGAAGCGTTGAAGGAGCCAAGCTAGAGCCAACCTCGCATCGAAAATGTAGGCAAACGTGTAAGGGCCCCAGCTTGCCTGATACTGGGTTGAGCCTAGTTTGAATAGGCTGTTCCCTCTTGCTGTCCATGAGCCAATTATTATCTTTGGCTCTTTTAGAACAAGATGAGTTTTCTTGTCCAACATGCTACATGTTGCGGGCACAGTCCCGGGGCACCGGGTAGACAACGGCAAGCACTTTTTAAGGCCCACTACGCGCTACCTCAGTTGTCTTGTATGTATGTTGTATATATTCCTGTACATAAAGTGTACATAATTAGGGTATTATAGTTTTTATGTCCCTCACGGTGACACGAGACACAGCGGTAGGTTCCTGGAGGAGGAAAAGTCTTTATATTTACTATTATGTAAACACAGTGCCGGATATACCAGGAATATGGGTCTTGTCCCGCTCGACACAAGGCCACTCGTCCTAGGCCAACTCGTCCTGGGTAAACTCGTTGGGAATATAAGCTTCTCATGGGGCATTTCGCACGAGGAATAATTGTGTTTGTGGAATTTTCAGCAGAGGGAAAACTCTAAGAGCTTATTTTAGATAGGTGAAACATTGCTTGCGCCCGCGATCGCCTTTATAAAACACGTATAGGCGAGTTTGCTAAGCTTTTGACGTGGTAAGTTAGGCTGAATATACCGTCACACATTCTTAGTAATATTGAGAAAATAATTGGATTCAAGTTTTGATATATTACACAGAAAGGTTAAGAAGTAATGGTACATATGACGCATTAAACAAGTTGAACGTGAAATTAACAAAGCTGTTTATTTCTCTCTGTTAATACGTCAACTCGGAAGTGGATGTTCCGGGCAATATTGCGAAGCGTGTTGACTGGGGCACCGCTGAGAGCCACAAGGGTTGACGTGGTCCTTGTTGACGTGATTTTAGCGTACCCTGCTCTTTCTGGCACTTCTCAGTCTGGGCTTTTTTTGCAATGTCGCGGAGCAACGAAATCCAACCACCAAAATTTAATGAACGGCACACTAACGCGTAAGATTTGAAAGTCGCTCAGCTGTGCGCAACCTTCAGGCCCATCAGGACGGTTGAAGTCCACTATTACAGCGGATGTGCTTCTTCTTCGCTGCCGCAACGACCTTTACTCCATTCTTGTTTCTATAAGCATGAGCTTTCTTCAATTTTTTTGGAAGTGTTGCCACAATTACAGTGAACGCTGAAGCTTTTTGCCAATCTTGGCCAATCTTGGCAAATTCTTGGCTTGATAAGCGTGTGCCGGAGACGCTGGGCGGTCCCCGCGCGGCATGCGCTCACGAGTGCTTGGAATATTTTGTTTTTTTATTGGTCGGGTGTTCACCGCAAGGAACCCGCTCACGTGCGCTCGGTAGTTTTTTATTTGTCAGCGATTTTTGGACGCCGGGACCCATGGATTGTCCTACAACTGCTGTGTCAAAACGGCACTCTCCCATCTGGAGATACTTTATATGCGCAAATTCCCATTGCGGACTTCCTCTTGGTATCAGCCCCGCTTCCAGACACACGTGCAGGACGCAAGTGATTTCTTCCGCTTGTTCTCACCCCCCCCCTGACTAATGGAGAGTGCTTCTTTATTCATGAATACTG
>JABSTR010000327.1:0-49725 GCA_013339765.2 Haemaphysalis longicornis
GAGACGTAGAACGTCTTCTTTCCCAGCGGCCCGCCACGTAGACCGTGGTCAGAAATCGGGAGGTCGGGGTTAGCATTGGCATATCCGAACTGCTGGAGCCAGTGCCTCGTAATGCATGTAGCAGAACAGAAGATACGGGACGAGGGACTCGGTAAAGATACATATCAAAGGTTGCAGTCGTCATTGCCAGTGCTACTCGGCTTTTTTTGAAATATTAATAGGGCCGAATGACGTTTGCTTGTCACGTTTCTTTGATACATTGATAATAGGCCGAAAATATAAGTCGAGAAAAATCCGCCGTTTATCCGGGAGCGGGACTCGAGCCCACATCTCCGCATAACCGGTGCGGTGCGTTAACCAATTACGCTATCCCGCAGCGGCTTCTCTCTCGACTTTAAGCGGGGGTTTATATTTACAAGAGCTCTGAGGCCGGCAACTAGCGCCGCCCCTCGAACTACCGCGGGAGACGTAGAACGTCTTCTTTCCCAGCGGCCGCCACGTAGACCGTGGTCGGAGGTCGGGTTTAGCAATTGGCATATCCGAACTGCTGGAGCCAGTGCCTCGTAATGCATGTAGCAGAACAGAAAAATACGGGACGAAGGACTCGTAAAGATACATATCAAGGTTGCAGGTGTCATTGCCAGTGCTCTACTACTGGCTTTTTTTTCGAAATATTAATAGGGCCGAATGACGTGTGCTTGTCACGTTTCTTTTGATACATTGATAAATAGGCGAAAATATAAGTCGAGAAAAATCCGCCGCGTTTATCCGGGAGCGGGACTCGAGCCCACTTCTCCGCATAACCGGTGCGGTGCGTTAACCAATTACGCTATCCCGTAGGGCCTTCTCTCTCGACTTTAAAGGGGGGTTTATATTTACAAGAGCTCTGAGGCCGGTCAACTAGCGCCGCCCCTCGACTACCGCGGGAGACGTAGAA
Source organism: Haemaphysalis longicornis (assembly GCA_013339765.2). Lineage (NCBI taxonomy): Eukaryota > Metazoa > Arthropoda > Arachnida > Ixodida > Ixodidae > Haemaphysalis > Haemaphysalis longicornis. The sequence goes on from JABSTR010000327.1 coordinate 938, forward strand.
CGTCTTCTTCCCAGCGGCCGCCACGTAGACCGTGGTCGGAGGTCGGGGTTAGCAATTGGCATATCCGAACTGCTGGAGCCAGTGCCTCGTAATGCATGTAGCAGAACAGAAAGATACGGGACGAGGGACTCGGTAAAGACATATCAAGGTTGCAGTCTTCATTGCCAGTGCTGACTCCGGCTTTTTTTTCGAAATATTTATTAGGGCCGAATGACGTGTGCTTGTCACGTTTCTTTGATACATTGATAAATAGGCGAAAATATAAGTCGAGAAAAAATCCGCCGTTTATCCGCGAGCGGGACTCGAACCCACATCTCGGCATGATGGCCCTATTAAATATTTCGAAAAAAAGCCGAGTAGCACTGGCAATGACGACTGCAACCTTGATATGTATATATATATATATATATATATATATTGATGAGGAGGGGGATTTGAAGTTATCACCACATAGAAATATAACTTTGGAGAAGGTAGCGGCCTCAGACCTCTGCCAATGTTTCGACAAGAGGTCTTGTCTTTTTTCGAGGCATCAGGGTTCATCTCTGGCGCACTATTTTATAGATCCAGATTGAGATGTTGATAGAGGGGGTCGGGGTTGTTACGAGCGGGGTCGGAAGGAGGACAGCAGAGTGGGTGAACGGTCGGTTCAAAACAGCAAATTATTAGAGTGTTTTAGCAGTCCGTCCGTTTCGTTTCTGATGTTGTTACCGGGTTGACTGGGACTAGTCTTCGCCTGCGCGCGCTGAAGGGAGAGGAGGAAGGGCGCGGAGGTGCGGACATGGCGAAGGCAGGCGCGTGGAACTAACCCCCCTAACACGACGAATTCCCAAGTGCCAAGAGGGGTCCGTGTAAACACGCTTGCTACGTACGCGACGGAACGGACGGACTGCTAAAACTCTCTATTCAGAGAGAAACGGCGGTGTCGATAATGCGTCAGGACCCCGCAATAGAGAAAGAGGGAAGAATATGAGAGGGTCGGGAGAAACAGGGGGAATGGTTTAAGCTGGGCTGCGGTGGTGCCGAGTAACCTCAAAGGAGGCTTCCGGGAATTTTGGGGCAGAGAGGGGCGTCTTGGTGGTCCAATTGCAAGGTTACAGAACGGTGTGTTAGAAAGAAAACTTGCAAACAACAACAGAGTGGGTCAACGGTCATTTGAAAGGAGCCAAATAGTGAGAGAGAAACGGCGGTGTGGTTATTGCGATAGCACCCCGCAAGAGAGAAACAGGGAATACTACGAGACAGTCGGAGGAAACAGGGAGAAATGGTAGAAGCTGGGCTGTGGTTGTGACGGGTGACCTCAAAGGAGGCTTCCGGGAATTTGGGCCGAGAGGGGCGTGTTGGCGTTGCATTTGCAAGGTTACCGAACTGTGTGTAGAAGCAAAACTCGCAAAAAACAACAGCCCGTACAGTCCGAAGAATTCCGGTTGGGGAGGCCAGTGTTCGCAGAAGAATAGCAGGGGTACGCGCGTGTACACAATCCGCGGGGAGCTTTGCGGTAGATTGAAGGACTTCTTTTCTGTTTTCTTTCTTTTTAATATTTTTCTTTTTGCGTGTGTGTGTAGAGCAGGTAGGAGACAATGTCCAAGTCGAGAGGCGATGCATATGTCGTAATCGGCTAGGAGCAAGACAGGAGGAAAAAAGAGAATAAAGAAAGCACGGAAATTGTATTCAATAACAGCTTTGGGGAGGGAGGTGTTGCAGATTCGTAGATTGCTAGATGCGATATACGCGCAATCGAAGAAGCTAGAGAAAACAGGGAAACTCGTAAATAACAGCTGATTTCGATAGAAAGCTAGCCCGGAGCGAAGTGTTCAAACGCCTTGGCAATGGTTGTTGTAATGATGCACTTTTGTATTATTCTTCTTCTGTTCGATTCAGATACCGTAAGGTTTCTAAGCTGCTTTCGAAGCATTGATTCCAGCCGGCTACAGGCAGTTGAATTTATGGATAAAGTACGATTTTCTGTATTTCCGGTCCCTTGGAGACTTAAAGTTTGACTGGAGAATATAGAGGTTGAGATCATCGAAATTGTGTTTCGCCTGGTTGAAGTGTTGCGCGACTGCTAAGGAGGCACTGTATGAGTGTCGGCCTGATGTCCATTCAGGCTTAAGTTCATAGTATACTCGTTTCTCCAATGTACTGCTTTTGACAGAATGAGTATTCTAGCACGTACACAAAAATAGAAGAATTGCACGTGAAGCTAGAATTATTCTTGTGAATGTATTTGCTGGCAGTGCTATTGACAATGCATGCATCTCTGCAGATGTTTGTTGCATGTCTGGCTTTGGGCTGATGACTGGTTCCTGGAAAGCACCAATTTAGGTATGCAGTGAAATGTCTTTAACGTTCTTATTTCTTCTTTAGGTAACTTTTGGGGCTTCCGGGAACGTCTTTTTAAGTCGGTCATTACTGGCTAAAATGGGTAGTATTTCCGCAGGATGTTGTTTATGTTAGGGAGCAAGTTTGAGAATTTGGATATTAAAGCTGGTGGTCGGGCGCTTTCGTTTCGACGTTGTTCCTTGAGCACTTGGTCCCTTTCTAGCTTGGCTGCTCTTTCGGAAGCCATATTCAGCGAGCTGATCGGGTGATTCCTGCTTGCCAGGGTGGACTTTACTTCATAAAGGGGTATTATATAGTCTGTGTTATCACTGCATACTCTTCTTAGTCTTGTCGCCTGTCCAACAAACATACCTTGTTTGCAGTGTCGTGGATGATGACTATTGTTTAGGTACTGTTGCCTGTCCGTTGGTTTTCTATACAGCGTGGTTTTCAGTTTTGTATTTTCAAGAACAATAGTGCTGTCTAGGAAGTTCACTTGTTTATACGAGTACTGGCATGAGAACCTAATGATCAGACACGAAGAATTAAGAAGAGAAATAAAACATTCGAGGGCTGAGCGGCCATGCTCTCGAATTATGAAGATGTCATCTATGTATCGAAGGTAAACCTTCGGTTTGAGGGGGAAAGTATCTAAGAGGGGAGCTTCAAGTTGTCCCATAAAAATGTTGGCGTGCGTGGGTGCGAAAGGAGTGCCCATGCTGGTTCCAAAAACTTGCAAGTAGTAAGATGAGTCGATCTCGAAATAGTTGAGAGTTAGAAATAATTCTAGTAAAGTAACGTATACTTCCAATGCATATCGGTGCCGGTTTTCTGCTAAGGCCTTTGATGTAGATTCTATTCATACGGTGATGGGAATGTTCGTGTTGAGAGCGAAGAATTCGAGCGTGAGCAGAAGGGCGTCGTTGGATATTTCTTCACCATCATTTATTGCTTCTATTCTTGGGAGGAAGTGTGTGGTGTCCTGAACAATTGAAAGAAGTGAAGTCGTAATGTCTGCCTAATGGTGATTCAGAAATACAGAGAATGCTTCCATAGGGGTCGTTTTGTTAGAAACTATGGGTCTGCCCGGAATGTCAGCTGAGAACAATGCTTTTGTGGGGATTTTATGGGTTTTGGGGAGGAAGTAGAAACGTCCTGCCTGCTTGTTTGTCGGTGTGATGAAGTTTAGTTCCGTTTTGGTGATTAATTCTCTGGCCAGCAGTGAGAGTGCGAAGGATCGTTTGACTGTATTGCTGTGATAACGGTCTGAAGACTGGTAGTGGCCATGGTTGTTAAGCTGCCTATGGGCCTCATCTTTATATTTTTCATTGGTAAGATGACAACGCTACTTCCTTTGTCTGCAGGTTTAAGGATTATGTCCGATCTTGCTGCTAGGTTGTTTAGAGTGATTCCTTCTGAGGGGTCAGGTTTTTGCATTTATTTGATTTCTTCGTTGTCATTATATTTTTTTTATACTAATTTTACATACAAATCGACTTCTGGAGATTCCTCGGCATCTTGCGTCCAAGTGCTTGGTGCATAGAGTGTGTGTTCATTGATTTCACTATAGTCTTGCTTATCGGAAAAAAACTCCTTCAGTCTCATTCTGCGGGAAATTTGGTGAAATCCTTGTGTAACTCGTATTCATTCACGTGGTTGTTGGTAGGGCAGATAGGCCTCGTACTAGGATAATTTTTCGGTTGTCGATAATTTTTGGGCAATATCCACAACGTTGCTGTTACACGTGACGGAGGAGGCGCATACAACATTTTATACGGGAACAGGTGTTATGTCGCTGTCACTCGTTCTGTCTGGGCTCGATTGTACATTTGGATTATTCGCGGGAGAAAAAATTCCAACGTAGCAGATTCTTATGTGTCTTTGGGAGACGTAAGGTGATTTGGTGCCACGTATTCAGGCTAAGCGAAGACAGGAGGTTCAATGGTGCAATGTGTTCAGGCAAAAGCAGCTGGTCACGTTCAAATTTAACTCTTTGTTTCTTTAACAGCTCGTGTTCCTTGCGGTTTTTAAAGGCATCAAGATCAATTTATCTCTTCCCCAGTGGGTGGAATGATTTCAATGTTCTCATTTAAAACACTAAGTTGTTTGTCACAGTGCTCTCTGAGACTTTCTGGAAGGGAAAGCGATGCACGCTTGATATGTCCTGCCATTAGTTTCTAGTTGACGGGGGAGAACTCCAAGGAAACAATTAGCTTTAAGCCGGAGGCCTTTGGGGATTTTGCTGGTTTGGAGGTAAGAGGAATGGGTGTTAGATAAAATCTGTAGTGGGTTTGTTTGCCGGTGAGTTTCCGAACACTAAGGAAAGCAAGGATTTGAGGTGGAAGGCATCCGGTCCGCTCGGTGTAGGTCATTTTTTTTTTGTTCCGATAACACCTACGGAATCGTCCACTTTTGTTCGGAGTCTGTTGTTTAGGGGGGCTGTTAGTGGTTAATGTCCACGTCGATGTCTGTTTTGGGTGCTTGTTTGCGTTTTAGTGCGTGTGGGTGTCTGTGTGAACATTGAGTGTGATGTCATTGGTGGGTTGGGATGTTGTTCTGATACGTGCTGTTCAGCTGGAATTGTGGAAGCATCTACCCTTTTTGGGCTCGCGTCGTATGTGGGGTTCTTGGGGGGGCAGGGTGGTTCGCTACTGTTGGGTATATCAAGTTCGGTGTGCAGCTCGGTGCTGGCCACGGACGGCCGGTGGTGCCGGTAGTGGATAGTGTCCCCTCAAACGACTTGCTAAGTCTGTACTTAATGTTATCTGCCATTATCCAAACACCTCAGAAGTTAGGGTGTAAACCACTTTGGCCAGATGTTCCTCGGGGTAATGATAGATTCCTGTGTGGTAGATGATGTCTACGTTTTGCTGCGTGAGTTCTAGGTCAAGGAGGGCGTCGTTGAGCTTGACTGTTCGCTCGTAGTGAGCTATGAGTGTGTTTACCTGGGGTGTAGGTGGCTGGTGCTTGTTTTAAATTCTGGGAAGTACTGTTGTGAGGGTTATCTTCACGTTGGGTCGTTTGGTCTGAACATATCGTACGAGAGATTTGATGGCTTCGAAAGTGTTTTCAGCGCTGTTGTACTTAAGGTTGTTAGTTCCAAAATTAAGTATAAAGTGCGTGATGTTCCGTGGGGAGGAATCTATGAGCTTCGTATCTAATATACAGTGCATGTGGTCCAGTCGGAAAGTGATCTTGAATGTACTTGAAGTGGATGTCTCCAATTTGAGCTACGTGTGCGAGAGAGGGTACCGTTGTACTGTCTCCAGTGTTCCCGAGTGCAGCAGCGGCGGCCCTCTCGTCTGCCAACTCGTTTCCAGCGATCCCAGCGTGTCCTGGGACCCAGCAGAGCAGACTCATGCTTTTGAATATACACAGACATGATAGTCTTGAATACACGATTAAATATGTGGTTTTTGTGGAGATTGTGCGATGAGAGTGCGCGAACAACACTCAAAGAGTCTGTATAGATGATGGAATTGGGCATTTGATTTTCAAGAGTGTGTCGTACAATCAGTAAAATTTCATACGCTTCTCCTGCAAAAATTGTTGTGTGCGCGCTCATGGTCCTGACCACATTGAAATTGGCATCATGAGCAGCGCAAATCATAGTAGAGGTTTTAGAAGCGTCATTGTAATATTGTGCACGTAGGTATTTGAACTGAAGAGACAGAAAGTGCTGCAGTATTGCAGCTCGCGGTACCCGATTTTCGTCAAGTTTTGTCAAGAAAGGTCACAAGACACAGGGCGAATTTGCCAAGGCGGTAAAATATTTAGAAAGGATGACCTGTACACATCTAATAACAATGCGGTGAGATCCGAGGCTCGCTCTCTCACTCTAAGCCAAAAGGGCAAAGGAACGGATGGGCGATTTACAAAGAGCACAGATGTGGATGTATTGTTAAAGACACGGCAAAAAGTATGGTTGCTAAGTGATCAAATTTTCAAAGGATACAGCAAGTCCATGTCCGTTCGTTGGTTCTCAAGGAACCACTTGTTACACTCGACATACAGACTCTCGACAGGGCTAGCGCGAAAAGCACCGTAGCACTGGGTCAAGCCTTCGCAACGCTGTTTTAGTCGCCGGCCCACACAGCACAAGGTCATAGTCTAAACGACCCAACGAAAGCAGTATACAAGCGCAGCAGCAGTTCTTTGTCAACTCCATACGATTGGTGGGAGAGAAGCTTAAGGATATTCATTGTTTTCAGTCCTTTATGCTTAGGTTCCTTGATGTGTGGAATGAATGTGAGTTTGTGGTCAAACACAACCCTTAAAAACTTGTGCGCGCCTTGTTCACAGGAGGCGACACGCCATTAAGAGTAATGTCAGGGCCCGGATGGACCCTACGCTTCCTGGAGAACACAACGCTGGGGCTCTTTCCAGGATTAATTTTAAAACCATTCTTGTCTGCCCAGCCGGCAAGTTTCTGCATGCCGAGCTAGACTTGATGTTCGCAGATGCACATATTACATAATTTAAAGGATATCTGGACGTCGTCTACATACATTGGATACGAGATTGTAGGTGGCATTGCCTTTCCAAGAAAGTTCATCTTAACTATGAAGAGCGGGGAACTCATCACTCCACCTTGAGGCACGCCATGTTCTTGCACATGTACGTTTGACAGTGCAGAACCAACTCTGACGCGAAAGGTTCTCTCCGACAAATCACTATCAAGGGTGTTAAAAATATTACCAGAAACACCGGTTGACTTGATGTCACTAAGGATCCCATAACGCCAAGCGGTGTCATAGGCCTTTTCAAACTTTTCCCTGTTTTCATCCTGAAGTTTTCTTCTTGGACGAATCATGAAATAACGAAACGAACTACAAAAAAGACAATAGACGAGCCATGCTAATTATTTTCAACCCTTTGTCAATTTCTGCTGTAAAAAGCAGTTTTCGCCGTTTGCTATTGGTGCAGTTTTATTCTTTGCACTCCCGTCTGCTCGTATAGACAAACTTGTTTCGACATTCTAGTGATTTTGTATGGGAGAAAAACTATTCTGAATAGCCACGCTCGTATTGTTTGTATTGCCACGCTCGCGCTATATTTTCAGATAAAAATTATTAGTGCCCTTCCACTGTGTGAAAACGAATGAGCAGCACGCCCTGCACGTTGTGCACTAATCTAAACACGTTTGTTTGTAATCTACGGCTGTGCATACTGCATAGCCTTTTACCTGAATGAAATGTGTAAAGTTCGGAGCTTTAAAACGGCGGAAAAACGTAGAGCTGTCTCTTTCGTTCCCGCGTCGTAGGCATCTCAGTGTTTGTGTAAACGCGCAAACCAAATGTACTGTACCACTGAAGCCACCGGACTGGCCGCAATGGGCTGCTTGATTGACATGTTTAAACCTGACGCCAACAACGAACAACTAATCAGGAAGAGCATGATACCTTTAGCTGGACGTGCCCACACCGCTCACTCCACACCAAACCCGTGCACGCATAAACCGGCAACCGGTTATGGGCGGGTGCTTAGAAGTCACACTGCAGAACATGTCGCTCTGAAAGCCCTTTAAGCTAAACGAGTGATATTGGCGCAGGTCAGCGTTCCAAGCGAACCAGATGCTGATTCGCAACTAATCACCAGATGTAACTTGGGGCGGTAACGGAGGTGGCAGCGCCGTTTTGTGGTTTTGCGTCCATAATAGCTTCTGTTCGAGTTGACGCTTCTTCGGTTCTAGCTCTTCTTCCTCCAAGCGAACAATATTCGTCCGCCCAAAATCGAGTTACCCCTTGAAGGCCTTGACCTTTATTTTGGGGGACACACTCGTGGGTGTCACTTTCGCTGCCTAGTTCATGGCATCTAAATGTCTGTGCAACACACCAACCCAGACTCAAACCGCTCGAATGCGGAGGATAGCTGAAAGGGCGCATTTAGCCATGAGACACCCACGTTTACATCTACCACCATTACAACGGGCATGTCATCGGCAGCGGCAATGGATCGTGCTGTGTGTGCATCCCCCTTCCTTCACCCCCCGTGCACGCCTAAACCGGCAATCGGGGATGGGCACATAATTAGGTGTGAAGTAGACTGGCTAATGGAGAGATAAAAACTTTATATGTGCCCAGAGAAATATCTATTATTATTCCTCCCCCAGAAGACCTATAACCAGCTGTTCAGCAATGTCGCTCGCAATGGTTTTCAAGCAAAAGGAATTATGTGCTCACGCCGGCGATCCAACTTGGCCATTTCCTTTGAACCGCCCGGGACCCGCAGTTATTTGGCGAGGTGGAATTTGAGGCGGCAACGGCTGCGGCTACATTCTGGGCGGCGTTAGCGGCGGCTTTCGGGCGTTTTTACAGCCAATCGCGCTACTGGTGGCTCCTCTCAATCATCTGATAACGACGCCACGGCCGCTGTCAGCCGACTGCTCAACTTGTGAAAGAGCATCGGTGGTGGCTAGGAGAATACCGTTCTGATAATCTTTCTGAAAGAGTGTTCGGCGGCGGCGAAGGGGAGCCCCGGAGCGGCGCAAAGTAAATATGCTTCAACGTAATGAAAACTGGGTGGGTGAGACATATACGGCCCGGAAGTAAAAATTAGACCGCCTGTTTAAAAAGAATCTTGTTATATGGGCATCAAAAGGAACCAGGAACTTGTTTCAACTTATAACACGCGCTGATCATGCACTCTGTATGTAATTTCTGTACATTGTGAGTCGCCTGTTTGCATCCCTATTATTGTCTGCCAGGCATGTTTGTCACGTGGGCGCTAATCGAAAGTGCACTCGAACGCTGCACAAAGAGACGTGCTCAATATTCACATGAAGGAATAAGGCTGCACGAAAACCGAGGACGAAGACTATGGTGACATTACAACGCTCGTATTGTCACGTCATCTTACGCGCAGTCTTTGTGTGTCATGAATCAACTAGCCAGCAACAAAGTCTTATTAAGCCCCCAATCTTCCGTCTATTTACATTTCGTATGTGCTGTATTACAGCGACATAGACACGTCAACCTGTTTACATCATGTAAGAAGAAGGTGCTCAAGTAGCGAAGAGAAACCTGGACCAGCAATGACCAGCGACACACATCGCTGAACGACGACCCTCAAGTCTGTGAGAATGTCTACCTTTTTCCGTCCCCTTGAACTGGAATTGAGGATATAAAAGTTCACCTTTGGGTTCTCGTTTTCTGATAAGTTTTCAGTGCATACCATTCTAATGTTGTAAAAATAACTCATTCTCTTCCCTTTCTCCCGAGGTCCGTGTCCATGTCTCACACTCCTGCAAGGCCAAACCAAACTTAACATAAAAAATTAATTTTCCACGAAAGGTTAAAGAGTGTCAAGCACAAAATAGGGCAATGTTTGGCCTTGATTGACCCAGCTTTGAAACGTGTCGCGTGAGCAGGTAAAATCTGTTCTTGCAACACTGCAGTTTTCGCCGGCATGGCTGTCTGCAGTAACGTGAGGGGTGCAGGGACGGCATTGGCATCCCTGCACCTGCCCCTGCCATCTTGTGCTAGGCGTCAGAGGATGTTAAATTGGATTGTGCTTTGTTTAGACTGGCCCTTGAGCCATCGACTTGGTTGTGCCGCTTGATGTCTGTGTAGAACGGCAATTTGTTGTAGCTGTTCCTGTCATTACTTTTTGTCTGCACCTGTGGCTCAATCAGATATGGATGCTCTTACTTCTCAGGTCTTCTGTATGTATATGCTCATGGTGTAGTCCGGCTTTGGATAGGTTTGTATTACTATTGTCCTTATCTCAGTTCCTTCAGTTCTTTTTGTAACCGCCATTTCCTGTGCACTAGAGATCGCGAGAATAATGTTCATTTAAATTTATTGCCAAGTAACAGTTGACCAGTGTAATAGTCCGAGTGCATCTTTGCATGTTTTATTGCTCTGCGAGCTTTTAAAAATTGAACCTTGGTGCCACCCCTTTTTTTCTTCGCAGAGAAGTTGTGTGAATCTCGTGCTTGACATCTACGCACGGAATGCTTCACGTAAGTTACCAATGCTTTATATCATTGTTATTCAGTTTTCCAGCCGCGTAGCAATTAAAAATAAAAGGTTGCATCAACTACCGCATCCAATTTATGCATTTTAACTGGTAATAAAATAAATAAATTTATAATGAATGACCATAGCTTCGAAGTTTTTAGTTCGTTGCAGAGGCTGACCAGAAACACGTATTGCAGCAATTAACAATACATTATAGTGTGTGTATTCACATATACGACCCATTGTTATCGCAAATGCCTAATTAATGATAGTAGCACTGCACCTGGAGTCTGTATTTCATTCAACTGCCATAAAAACTCTCCCACAGAAAAAGGTTTTACGTTTTTTTATATTCACTGTATTTTGGGATACTTGACAGCATTGTACGTTGGAATCATCACTTACAAAGCTATTTTACCAAAGTAAAAAAAAGGTGGGAGAGAGCAGGACCACGTTTAGTGATTGCAATTACTTTGTTTCCAGAAAAGATATTTCTAATTTTCATCTTTCCACTTAACTACTTGACATGTCAGGGTCGTTGGGTAGACCCACTGGGATGGAGTAAGGAAAATGCGGGCCCTAAGCTGCTGAGCTTGCACCGGCGCTATAGTCCAACCTTTTTCTCTCTTATAGCCTCCATCCGCTCCCTCTCCCCCGCTCCACAACTCAAATATACCAATTTGTTTTATTTTAGCTAAAAAGTCAATTTATTTAACAAAATTGTTTCCATAAAATGATCAAGGTACGATAAATGGCATCCATGCTATAGTAATGCGTCACATCGGATTTTAAAGCGCACAACACAAACGCAGTCCCTAACACGACCGTCGGAACGCGCGATACCTGTCTGTTCCGTGGCGGTAAACCATACAACGGCTATTGGTCCACTTTGGCCCAGCTCAAAAAAAAAAAAAAAAAAAACGCCCAGTGAAAACACGAACAGCTATATGTTTAATATTTTCACTATTTTCATTCGATTTTTCTGGATATGTTTTCTTAAGCACTTGCTTTTATTTGGACCACTAACTATATACCCTCGTGAGGAGACATACTGTTTTGTCAAGAACAGCGTTTATTAGAATTTAATGGAAGCATTACAGTGCCGATATTATTTACATGTTATGCAATAAGTACATAATAGATTAGGTATATATTCATTTTAAGGGCTTGCAAGCGAAATAAAGTGGGCAATATACTTCATATGAAAATTACAAACGGTAATTATAAAGCTTATCCTTGATAACAGCTCAGTTATGAAACGACGGAAAGATAACACCAAAGACATGTGCGAACGAACACCATTTTTAATAATTTGACCGAAGAAAATGTACTATGAATAATTGAAAGGGGGAGTTGCATCGGAAGAACAACAAGCTAAGAAGAACCTCGAAAACGTACCCTTTTTTGAGTTACAGCTAAATGTTAAATCATGCAGCTTCAGAGAAGACTAATAGGAAAATTCCACGGGCACGCACGTATAGAGCAAACAGTGCTCTTTTAAAACGACACCTTTCGGGCCTTCGCCTTCGGAAAATTCGATATAGTTTGCTAGAAAGAACGGTTCCTTTCAAGGAAAATTTCAATGGACAAGATAGCAAGCAAGTTCGAATTTGTCGTCCAGAAGGTTTGAATGAAGGCTATTTTTTATCAGTGGCAACTTGAAAACCGATCGCTCGCTCTCACAGTTCGCCACGGGTATGCGTCGGTACATTCCTAATGCAATACAAAGGTTCAGAAACTCTTTAATAAGTTGTATTTTGTGTAGCAACTTGATTATAATATCCAGGACACTGGTGTCTTGGCACACAGAGCTTCGCAGAAATGTCTCAAACTGAATGATTTCAGCCGGAAATGCTGGCTCCAAGTCAATTTTTAGGCCTTCACCAATCTCCCCGCCTGCTGTGCAAGAGAGCATTCTCCCACTTACTGTCAGCAATTTTAGGAATCCGAACTTTTTCGCAAGGTCAGCGTAGGCAGCCTTTCACACTCGAAAAGGAGAGCCTAGCCAGTCAGAAATACATTATAGGTCTCTACAATAAACGATTTTCTAGTGGGCAGCGTACTATCGCTTTTTCTCTCCGGGTACTTACTCAAAGCGATACGTTTGCCCTCATCTTGATAACACTGATTAGTACTCCGCGTGCGTGTTCTGGCCTCGTACGTATCCAAAAGAGGTCGCAATAATTGAACAAAGCCTTCTAGAGAATTCAGAAAATATACAGCAGTAGAAATGTCTAACCCTCGTTCCTGAAGCGTCCTGAAGCATTCCTAAAGTCAAAAGGCACCAAGACTTCACACGAGAAAATCGCCATGAATTGCGTGTCTAGTTTTGACATTTCCTTAAGGAGCGAGCACGCTTCATCCCTAGTGTCACCGTTTTCTTCCTCGTTCTTCGCGATGGGTTCAAGGCAATGCAAAACTGCACTGAAAGGTTTCACAATAGCCTTACATGATTCACATGTCTTGACCACCTGGTTTGCGAAAGACGAGGTGGTTTGTACGAGGTGTTCCCCACTGGAATCTATGCTTTCAGAAGACAATTCCACCGCTTTGTGGCGGCCACATAGAACACGTACAGCCGTTCAGTCACTATAAAGAATTTGACGGCCTCAAGGCAACTGTCAACGCTACACGAGCAAACAAAGCTCAGTGAGTGACCAGCGCACTGGACGAATACTGCTAAATTGTTGAGTTGTTTGATTTGTGCTTGCCGTCCTTTGTAGTCGCCTGACATATTACTTGCGTTGTCATACGCTTGCCCGCTGCAGTTCCCAATTGAGATGCCGCTCGTTGCCAGTGGGACGTCATCACGGTATCAAAAAAGTACAAGCCAGTGTGGGATTCAATGGGAACAAACCAGAGAAAGAATTCGTACACTCTCGCATTTACACATTACCGTAAAATCAGTGGCAGCTGATAAACGTAAGATCTGAAGTCGAATCGACAATTAGAGAGAAGTACTGCCCTTCTTACTTCGTCAATGAGGCTGTCCTTGACCTTCGGCCATCAGGTCGATGAGTTCGTCACAAATTGTTTTTCACAAGTATGATGGGTGGCCTTTCCCCTCGTTCCCATAGCGTTTCATGTGCTCCTCTCCTCCAGGAAGGGATCAAACTTGGCAATGGCTTGAAGCCCTCCAATATAATTGTCCCTACTTGGCGAGCGAAAGACTTCCTCGCTGCCACTTAACGCTAGCCGCCACTCCGCTAGAACCTTAATCACTACGACTGCGTGCGTCATCACCTTTGTCCAGTAATTGGTCTAAGTGACTAGGAACTTAACCAGCCCCTTGTGAATGGTGCTGTTCGCGTTAGAGCGAGTTACCCATGCTGCCACGCAGTTTCGGTGTTAGAGACTGTTTTCATGTGGGCAAACGTTTTCTTCTCCTCTTTTCCCATCAGAAAACCTAAGCGTGGTAAAAGTACTCGACTTGCTCGAAAAAATTTCCACATTAAACAGAAAACAGAGCTTTTGTACTTTGCACACATTAACCAATGTCGCTCGTATGCCTTACCCATTTAAAGCCTTTCGCGCGATAAGACGAGGTGACATATAGTGTTTATGAGTCTTGTCTTTAGGGAGACGGAAAACATTGTGCCCGATTTTTAAAACACAACGGCGCCGTCTCAATGCATTCGCCTTGAGAATTGTCAGTAATAATGTCCGGCCACTTAGCTGAGTCACTTTGCAGAACTTCGGGGCCTACCTCTTGCTGCTGTGTGTTCTGTAGTTTGTCGCCACAACACGCCAGCTGAGCCGTCCTCTCAAGGCACGCGGGAAGAGGATCCACAGTACAGCTACCGTGAAACAAGTCAGTGGGCTCTATGAAAATTGCTTGCTGGAGGTTTTCATCAGCAGGCTCATTGGAGAGGTTTGGCGCCTTTTGATCACAGGCAGTAAAAATCGGGCGGGGCAGAACGCACACGTGCAGCTCCATGGCAGGGGTTGCATCGAGTGGCATGGATGTTTCTTGTGCATGAACAGGACGCGGCTTGTTTGACGTCGGTTGCTGACAGGCTCAAACGGATAAGATTGCCGTAATTTGCGCGGAACCCGGTGAAACAAGAGGATGAAGTCTGGCTGTTCACCGAAAAATTGTTGTGATGGAGTCGATACGTCCTCCACACAAGCACTCTCGGTACTATCAGGATTCGCAAACTAACTCGTACTGGAGCAATGACACGACTTCACAGAAGCTGCACTTAACAGATATTTGTCATGTTTGGCCACTTCTTTTCAGGATTTTTCTTTCGAACTTTTCCTTTTGTTTAGAGGCACAACTTGGACACTTTCGAGTGGACATCTTCTCTTTTGGTTTTTTTCTTTCGTTCACCCAGCTGGTGAAATGAGACTTTGATGGTGCGCCAACGCTAGGCCAAAAAAATTCGTTGATCCTATTTGATGGCACTTCAACGAGACGACAGCTCCGAAGTAATTTGGTTACACCTGAAGTAAGGCTATTTTTATTACTTTACATACTATTTACATGACGTTGCAAAAAATTTACAGCATAAAGAAGCGGTGGTACTGACCTCTCCAATCGTAATGCGAGGTTTTCCCTCTGCCCTAAAGTCCGATTGGTCGATTTCAAGATGTCCAGCCTGGGTGAAATTGCTCCAGTCACCTTCTGCGCACCCGTCTCTCCCATTGTTTTTTGGGTCTCATTTAACTCCACGTTTCATGCATTGCCTTCTCTCATGTAAGTTCCAAGGGTTCCCGATTCTGGTGCCAACGTGCCGGGGGAATGCGCCGCAGGGTCTAAGCTCGCGCCGTTGAAACGATCTCGCCTTAAAACGAATGGCGTACCAATAAATAAGGCCGCCGTCGCTGCCCTAAATTGCTTCTAGGAATCAGGCAGGGTGTCTATTATGCCATGTTACTTGTTCCCTGGCGACTGGGCTCTGGCAGTTCACTGGGAATGTCTGTCGTACGTATCGTCCGTGCTTTGTTCCTTTTGGAGGTCGCCTTTTCGGGGTTTCAGGCTCAACTGACGCGCTGCCTCGGCTCTGGGTTTCTCCAATTTCGAGCAGCGGCGGGTCCGGCGTACACAACCGTCAGATTTGCGCCGTCTACGCAATGGAAGCGTACCACTCACAGTGGCTGGTCGCTTGGTGGATTCGGTAAAGCTGATCGGTTACCGCTGCGACTCTAACCGCTGCGACTGTAATTTCAAAGTTTCCCACTGGCCTTTCTCCCTCTTGCTTCTTGCAGACCCATCACAATCGTGAATTGTGCTGTTGCCTTCTTAATTTCTAAATTCACATCCTCGTAGAAGTTGTGTGCAGCTTCATCGTCATCCTATCTGGTTGTTGGCTCGTAGGCCTGTACTATTTTTAACCTGTATCACTTGTTTAGCCTAATAATGACAGCCGCGACTGTCTCGCTAATGCTGAGAAGCCCCTCCAACTTAATGCAGCTTTTTAATTTTTTGGCTTATACTACCTTCTTCTTTTCGTATTTCATATTGTTGGCGCTCCACCGTTTTGCGTTCCGGACATCTCCGGATTGCTCCGAAGAGGGTTTTTCAACAGTTTTAACTTTGACTTCTTTCTGTCACTGTGCCTATTTGAAAGCTGCATTACCTGAAGGGATTCGTCCTCGAGAATATCGTTCCACCATGCCATTTTATCTGCATTATGTGCAGTCATAGCCGGGGTAACCCTTAGCCGCAGTCCAATACCGCAAGCACTGCTGCTATGGCTTATGCAGCGACAACTGCCTCGACATATTTTAAAATAGTAATTTTTATTTACAATTAAAATGATGTTACAGGCCACATGAAGCATGGCAATGTAAGACCATACAAAAAACGGAACTGGAGGGCAGATATCTGTTACACGCGAACAAGAATTTTAAACTTGTGAAAGCTTTTGACTTATCAATTTTGAATAAAAAATCCTGCTAACTTCACGAACAATAAAACAAAAGGCAATATTCAAGAAAAATATAGTTGTGAAGTATGTGGTAGGTAGAGACGTACAAGAAATATTTTAGGAAAAATACGGATTCAAATGTTCTCCATATCGATCATGGTTTCATGTAGAAGCGATGGCATCATAAAGGTAATTCCAATTTGCTCTGGAGCGAGGTCAAGCCGATAAATTCAGCGCAAGTGCTTTTCATAGGCCCGCTTAAAGGTGAACTGCTTGTGCAAACGTGGTAACGCATGCAGGAGCTTCCAGAGGAGCAGGGATGTGCCTCATTATAGCGGTATTTTTATAATATACACCAGAGCTACCACGCGCCAAACTTGTAATGGTTGTATTAGGAAAGTCAGGTTTTATTTGTCGCATGTTTGAAGAGAAATGATAGCTGCGTAAATTGAAGCTTACGACTTTATTTTAGATGGACTTGAGCAAACGAGCTAAGTTATATTACTGATGTGGCCATATTGATTAGTGAATTCCAAATACAGGCAGACGAGTGTTACATGACACAATTTACGAATGGCAGTTGGCGTGTTGCGCAGCTAACGGAGCAGGTACCACAAATTTGTGGAACATTTTGCACAAATTGAAGTAATTTGAGCGGATCCGGAAACGCTAGGAGTGTAACTAATAACTAAATGTGTGTGGGGTGTGGATCGTGATATTGGGCGTTATTTACCTAGTAAACAAATTAGAATCGGCCTCTTTCTGGAGAGACAGTTCAGCATTTATTAGTGTTTGAGCGTCGGTTTGCCATGCCAAGCACCTGGAATTTAGATCCGGGTGTCTCTACCATATATTGCGATCTTAGACAGCAATAATCATGCAATAAATTGTAAATAAATGTTACTTGGAAAGTCGTACATGCCAAATGTAAAAGTAATGAACCGAGAATGCTGGCTTGAAGTATACCAGAGGTGACGTCAATTACAGTTGAAGAAAATCTATACTTCGGGCCGTGAACTGTTGCCGAAACGATAATTGTTTTTGCAGCCATGATAAAGTTAAAGAGTTTGGGCTGGGTGCAAAAATTTATAAATTAGGTGAAATTAGGCGTCATGATAAAAAGCGTTTCGAAAAATCAGGAATATTAAGTTAGTTTGATAGCAATTCTTAAAATTGAAATGTAATTGAGACGTAATTTCAATCAGTTTTGGGTCATAAGAGAACCCTTGTGTAAAGCCATGATGAATAATGAAACATTCTTTTTTTTATTAAGGTGTCTGAAAATGCGCGATGCCATGATGTCCTGAAGGAAGTTACAGCAACTGCATTTTAAGGAAATGGGACAATTGTTCACTGGTGAAGTTTTATGTGAATTTTTAAAGCGAGAATGACATTCCCTATTTTCCAATTTGGGGGTTGCTGACCTGAAGGTAAGGACTGCTTGAAAATGTGAAACAATGTTTTCCTTGAAACTTGTGCTGTGCTTGTAACATGAGTGGTTGCCTCATCAATGACACTAGAAGTGGATACTTTTCGGGCATAATATGGAAGTGGCGCATTCATGGCGATATTAATTTGCAATAAAATCGTAACAAGATCTGTGATATTTTGCACAATCGAATGATTTTCCTCGTTGAAGGTAAATGTGAAAATTGGATTGAAAGCACAGGCACACTTCCTCTCAAAGAGGGGAGTTCTCTTTTCGTCAAACCGATTTTTATCATCAGCACAGGGCAATATTATTCGCCGGAACTTTCTGGTGTGTTTTATTAGAACAGAAGAAAGATCATGTGTAAATACGTTTTTATTGCCATGTCTAACTCAAGCTTTACACCTTTAGTAATTCTGTGTACTTTTCCACAGTTGGGGCAAGGCCGGTTTTTACACGGCGTTTCTTTTTTTTCAGGTTTTGAAACGTCCGAATAACATGGCTATTGTATGATTATTATAATATTTAAGGGTATATATTTATTAAAGACGAGCAAAGTTTGTCTTTCAAGAGGGCTCCACAGTACTGACAATAAATGTGCGAAAATACATCATCGAGCGAGACATCCATATCAATGTTCATGCCATCATGGTTCTGTCTTCTATAACAGAGTTTATTATACTAATCAATGCTGTTGCTGGGGTAGAAAATCAAACGGTTGGATGGAGTAGCTTGGGGTCACAAAATACACCCAGAAAAAACAGCCCACTGATTTCACGCGCCGTGGTTAAAATAAATCTAAAACATTGCCGCCCTGGTTTGGTTGCTCTATAATTGGGAAGTGAAGGGCAGAATTCATTTAGCAATTCTCTTGATTTGTCACACGTGGATGAGAGTAAGCGCCAATTATTTTCCGGGTAATGGAAGCCTGTACGAAAGTAAACTTTGTGGTCATGGCATTTCTGAAGAGCGATGTTTATACGATAATGCATCATCAAAATTCCAGCAGCACGCTGCGCCTTCGCACACCATGCACAACACGCACGCAAACGAGGAACAGCTCGCACGTACCACAAGAACTTTGAAGGTAACATCGGGGGAAGACAGACCCAGAGAGGGAGAAAAACAAAAAATTCCCCCGCATTTCCCCGAGGGGGAGAATGTGAAAGTGCGAATGCACGGTTGTCGGCCCGCTTGCAGCGCTTGCGCTCGGCCCCCGCAGCCCACCGCCTCGCCGCCTTCTCTTCCATCTCTTCCATCGGGTTTGTAGTATCACGTGTACACCACGCAGTTATCAAGCCGCTATAACGCCGCTGAGTCGCCAACGCACGCCGCTGACGACGTAGTTTGAATGCGTTAAAGATATAAGGCGCGTCACTAACACTGATATCAGCGTCGCGTCCGTGGCTTGTCGGTAGAGCGTCGCGCTGCGGCCGCAAAGTCCTCGGATCGAAACCTGGCGCGGATGCTGTTTCTTTTTAAATATAGAGGAGCACTGCGGACGCCGCCGCCGCCGACGCCGGCGGTGGATGGTTTGGGGTCGCTTATAAAGTGCGCACTTTATAAGCGACCCCAAACCATCCACCGCCGGCGTCGGCGGCGGCGGCGTCCGCAGTGCTCTCTATATTTAAAAAAGAAACAGCATCCGGCGCCAGGTTTCGATCCGAGGATGCACTTTATAAGCGACCCAAACATCCACCGCCGGCGTCGGCGGCGGCGGCGGCGTCCGCAGTGCTCATCTATATTAAAAAAAGAACAGCATCCGGCGCCAGGTTTCGATCCGAGGACTTTGCGGCCGCAGCGCGACGCTCTACCGACCAAGCCACGGACGCGACGCTGATATCAGTGTTAGTGACACGCCTTATATCTTTAACGCATTCAAACTACGTCGTCAGCGGCGTGCGTTGGCGACTCAGCGGCGTTTATAGCGGCTTGATAACTGCGTGGTGTACACGTGATACCCCAAACCCGATGGAAGAGATGGAAGAGAAGGCGGCGAGGCGGTGGGGCTGCGGGGGCCGAGCGGCAAGCGCCGCAAGCGGGCGACAACCGTGCATTCGCACTTTCACATTCTCCCCCTCGGGGAAAGCGGGGGAATTTTTTAAATATAGAGGAGCACTGCGGACGCCGCCGCCACCGCCGCCGCCGCCGCCGGCGGTGGATGGTTTGGGGTCGCTTATAAAGTGCAGTCGCACTTAAAAAACCCACGGTGATCGTTGAGGGGATGGCTGCAAACACCCATCATGATGTTGCTAGTCGAGGGCAAAAGAGACCAACAATATTTTGATTGGTGACCCAGTCTTGATGGCGCAGGATGAAATTGTTTTTAAACGGAAGAACACCACCATCCCTTTTTGGGTGACGGTCCCGTCGGTATGTAAATTTATATCCATCGGGAAGAATCTCCCTAATGGTTGTGTCGTCATTTAGCCATGTCAACGTTAACAAATATCGCTGTCACTGCATTTAAAATAAAACAATTACGTTATAATTAGCAAGCATCATCCCATTAATAATTAAAGATGATTCTAAAGAAACAATTAACAGTACGTGACCCCGGCGGCTTGCGGACATTGGCGCATGTGCTTTTCTTTAGCTGTCGTGCAGATAACACGTACTGTTGCAATAAATATTTCACAGGAACGTTTCTTTAGCACTTGGCACTTTGTTGACTGAGAAGGCAAAGTTCTTGTTTCCTAATTTCACAAAGTCGACCAATGTGTGCCCTGCTAGCCGTGTTCATGGCATAAAATCTTCTTCAACGTTCACGCTTGACCCTTTTATTTTACATGCAGATGCAAGAACTTTCTGCTTATCAGTGTGAAACACGAATGTTGCAATTATCGGCTTCCTTTTACTGGGTAATGACGACCAAGCCAAAGCACTTGTTTGAATTGGCTGCTTGTTCAAGGCATCTCAAGTTTCTCAATGCAAAGTTCGAGTTTTTCGCCTGTTACAGCTCAATCTTAGTCATATTCGTCCTTCATTATATAAAATAGCAGGCTTAAAATTATTATTTTATTATGCTGCATCAACGCATTTTAATGACACTGTGTGTAATTGCGTTGTTATAGTGTGTGAAACATACGCAGGAGGGCGTCAACTGCAGAATTTCCAGAAATGACACCTGCTTCGAATGCAACAGTCTTGTCAGTGTGGCGTTTAACTTTGTTATCGGTTGCCGCCTGTTTGTCCTTAAGGCCTCATGCTCGTTATAAATCACCCATTGCCCTTCTTCTATTTGGCGCGCAATCTCGACGATAAAGGCCAACATTTTAGAATCATTATTTTCATCAAAACTAAGAGCCTTTTGGGGTGGCAGCGATTAGTCTTCACGTCGCGTTACAGCAACAAACAGAATTATCCCGAAAATTCTAAACCAAACCGTGAAGACACGCACAAGAACCGTTTCAGTTTATCACAAAGTTCTACTGGGCACGAAACCGCTATGTAACTGTAATTACTACTCGTAACACAGACAGCATAGTTCACATATGCGAACTGAAACAAGAACAGCGGTGAGCATCATTGGTGCTTGCTGTGAAGTGACCGAGGGGGAGCGTTGCTTGTGGCCTTTTATCTTCCGCGCCAGTACTGTAGTCATTGTTGCTCGGGTCGAGTTGCAAGATGATGGTGCCGGTGGTGATGAAACTTGGCAAAACAGGCACATCGGCAGCCCAGTGCTGCCTTCGGGAAGCTGATGGCCACAGTTGGTACAATGTTCTGTATGAAACCGTTCTCTAACCTGCCAATGTGTATCGATACTAGTCATGCGTGCTATAGTTTTTGTGCCTGATTCTTATTAGCATCCGCCCTTCCGAATTAGTACGACATGCAGAGCCTGTGGCGGGCCGGGGCGGCCCAGTGGCTAAACGCCAAATACATGGAGTGAATATGCTACGAAAATTTATGAACAACGCCCGGCGTCACCCGACCGATGCGCGGTGGCGGAAAAAACATTATCTGCCGCCGATCTAGCTGGTCAGATACGTTCGTCGGCGGGAAGCGGGGAACCCAAGGACCGAATCAGGTCTTCCATTTTTGAGTAAAATTCGCTGTTCTGACGTTCACAGAGATGCAATACTCTTATACCACATTACTGAGAGGGGACCTATGCCGAACGTTACGCAACATCGTTTCATGGGGTAAGTAGGACGTGTTGTGGCATAGATGAAGCATATCCACACCCAAAAATAGGCTTTCTAACCTTGGGCAGTTTTTTTCCTTCATGGCCACCATATTAGGCACATGCTGATTTTAAAGCATAATGAAGTAAATGAAGAAATAGTTTATTGCATGTTCGGCCACATGTCAGCCGGTGTTCAGGTTACCAATGGTGTGTGTGGGCACCTCATAAAATACAGATAGGGGTAACTTGTAAACAGTTTTTTTTATTATTGCTTCGTTCCCAAGACATACAACACCAAACACGTACAATTCCGAGGTTTTATATCTACGCAACGTTGTTTTACCTGGTAACGGGGCCGTGTAATAAGAACAGGAACCGCCAACGAACCAAGGCACATTTAACACCTATGTTGGATTTTACACTCGCGCAGTCAAAGCTATTTTGATTGTATCTTTGATTTATGCACACGTAAACACAGTCAGTGTTGATTACCACGTAAAGTAGGAAACGAAGCACATAAAATTTCAGGCACTAGCCAAAGACGTCTTGAGTTTAGGAAGTAGCATGAATGGCTAGATTGAGCGGGGTAAATTAGTTAGGGGATGCTTAAGGTGAATGAAACCAGTATTGTAAGCTAGAGACATTCCCACGAGAATAGTTTTACAATGAAGGTGTATATGCATAAGGTTTGTTATATTTTTCGTGTTTATAAAAAACATAAACGGCGCCCTCGCATCTCGCTTGAATCACGTGTGGCTAGTTTTCTCCGGCTCCCCGGCGTAGCATTAGTAACTAACGCTGGAGCACAGCTCCGAGGCTCCACCAGTGCTTCAAGTGTGAGACTGCCGTCTGGGGGCGTTTGCTTGTTTGTTTGCATGCCCGCTGGCTGCTACTTCGGACTACACTCACTTTAGTCGAAAGGGTTCTCAGAGATTTGCATCAGTGTGAGCGCTGTCAGCTATGCCTTCGCTCGCATCGGTTTTCTTTCTCATTGCTTGAACTGCATGCGTGCCTAACTTATTTTGCTTCCATTCCACCGTGGTGGCGGAAACGTGGGCGGGTGGCGCGCATGGCGAAATATTTTTTTGTAGTTACGTCCTTTTGATCTGAATGGAGGCACCATCCATGCAAATGTATATGAAGCCAGTAAGACAAGAAAGTCAACATTTTCTGTCACCGAAACTTCCCACCAGCGAAGCCTTCAAGGAGTAAAATTACTTTGGTGTTTTGTCTTCTTTCCTCACTATTTCCGTGTTGCGGCCATGACTCAGTCAGTGTGAGTTAGCGTGAGAAGAAACTTATGCTAGCGATGTTATAGAAGTTAAATTATTACCGAAAGCCAAAAATTGTGATCGCTAGTATATTTACATAGCTCTTATATCTTGTGCTACGCAACTCGTGAAAACACTCTGAAATGACTGTTCAAATTTTGATTCATTATTTTGTGCTTGAAAGAACAGATTCTGCTGAAGAATACCTGGTGAGAAAGATAACCATGCCGCGGATGGCTCTTTTGTAGGCTGCCAAACCACAAGTGTGAATAGTTCGCACTCACACATTCAGGCTTCCCAAGCGTGTAGGGGGATGCAGAAGGGTGATCAGAAATCACTAGAAAGTATAAAAACCTCATCATTACCCTCTGTATAGATTTGTCACGGCGTCGCTTGCTGTGTCTGACCGTCTGGTGTACAAAAACGCGACCAACACTTATTTGCAATATCTCTGGTGGATCTATAAAAATGCATGGGTATTTTCTTCTCTCCGCTTCCAACTTCCGGTTCAACCTTAGCGCACGTTTTTTTTCGTCTGAAGAGGTGTTTCTTGCAAATACCTCGCGCACTGTGCCAAACGTGCTTAGCGCTCTAATCGAAGAAGTGGTCGCTTCAGCAGCGGCGTCGGCATACCACCACGCATTTTGGTGTCCACGAGTATCCTCATTTCAGCTCCGATACTTCCGTACCTTCTTTCTTGCATGCGTACTGGTTGAAGATGTACGCATTCAAGATGTCCCGCAATGACAAAAAGTTAGGAAAGCTTGCACTCATTCGCAAGACTTCAATGGCAAAGCTGTTGTAAGTTATCATTGATGGACAGAAAGTTGACTTTTAGTATTGCTGTTGTGTCGTGTTTTATATAGGCGGTATGGTGTTTCAATAACCTTATGTTGAGCAATGCCAGAGTCAGCTCGTCGTTTTGTCGACGTTTGCGTACGCCACTCTGCAAGCACGACTTGTCTGCTGCGGAAGCTTTGCACGTCGAGCCTCTCTAAGCAGAGCGACCTCTTCCCCCTCGGCCGTGTCAACTATCCGCGGCCGGGCAGTGTGGAGTCAATGATCACCTGTAGTAGCTTCCACATTCAAGTCGCGGCTCTTCTACTGTACAGAGCGCACGCTAAAGTCGACCCGAGAAGGAGCGAGTGCTCGATGCACACGTACCCGAGCGCTCGGCATTTTCTTGTTTTAACTTTGAACAGCGCACAGTTTACACAACTATTTGCTCAATACCTTTTCTGCTAAAAACTGTTAAAGCTGCGGCAGTTTAAACTCCACGGCTCAACTTCTCTTCGTGTGAACGTGGGGAGAGTATTTTCTACATGTTTTTATTTCATCTTCAATGCAAACATATGCTAGTGGCAGCCCACGCAACGAAAATTTTGCTCTTATGCTGGACAGGTCAGCTGATTCCAGCAAAGACAATAAAGGCACAGTGCATTCTAAAATCGATTTGAAATAATGCCAGACTAGTGCACACACAGTGCACACACACACACACACACCACACACACACACACACACATTTCTACTCAACAATACCACAAGTTAATCTTATTAAGTTTAATTGTACTGTCCGTATTGCAGCAAAAAAGAGAATTTGCTCGTATTACCAGTAATACTCCGAAAGATGAATGCCCCAAAACAGGGATGGCCCCAGTAATGCCCAGTAATTCCACAAAAAATGGTAAGTGGCACCAGGTCACCACACACACATATTCATATCACCTATGCTTAAGGTACCATATGATATACCACCAAATATATAATTACACAAGAATTGAATGTAATTGAGCAAGGCGGAATTGACCCATCAATTCAGGGGGCAGCAGGTGCCATGTAACATCGACACACGTGTATCTCCAAAATAAAATTACTAAGTCAAATTCAAAATGTTGCACTATATTCGATTAGCCTTAAAATGATACGCCACACGAAATATACCAAGATTCCTTCCCAGAAGCAGCGCTTTGTTTAGCGGTAATTTTCCGCTATCCACGCGTGTAATAATGCTCGAGCGTCCTTCAGAGGCCGTTTCAGCGCGATTCAGCAATTTTTTCAAGTAAACTGGCACATAAAATGCGCTAGTCTTCTTGCTTTGGTTGGGATAATATTTCTAATTGTACATGTATAGTTCAATTTCGTGGAGGTTTGGGATTTCTAGATTTTTTATTTTAAAGCCATTCCAGAAAAAAATTTCTTTGTGTAGCACAGAAAAACGCTGCTGCGCGTTGAAACGTACGCGTTTTCAAAGGCCTTGTTTTGTCATCCCAGAATTCCCCTGTGCATATACTATTGTTTTGTTATCCGGTAAAATATCTTGTTCGATACGTTGAGTTTATACAAAGAAGTTAAGCCATAGACGCAAACATTGGAAGGGCAAGTTCCGAAAGTCACCGGGCGTTAGTTCCACAATGACCTTCCTTGCTTCTTTCTGTACTGCGTGTCTCGGATTGTCAGCAAATCTTAACGTCTTTGCGATCGGTGTAGTTCGGCAATATTAGGGTGTCATGTCGGCGAAAAAAACGCGTTAGGAATGGCAGCTGTAAAAACAGTTAAGGACAGGTGGGAGCCACTCACAAAAGCTCCAGCGGTGTGCGCACGTGTGGCTATGCGGAAGTTCAGAATTATTCACCAATGTTCCTCTAAGAAATGTGGATGCGTGAAAAAGCGGTTTAACCTACCATGTTTTTAAACATGCGTCAGCAGCAATATGTGTCAATTTTAGCAGCCCGATACGTCAAGAAACGACCCCAGTTTAACAAAAAAATGAAATTCAGCTGACATTCTAATTACCAGCGTCACATGTGAAAGATCACTTACCAAAAAATGTCGCCACGATATTTACGGACACTGCAAAAAATAGGCAGCCGAGCACACAACAGCCGAGACATTTTCTTTCGCGTACCGCCAAATCAAATATCTGAACTGGCGAATTATAAAACGTAAATAACGTGTAAAATAAAAACATGCCTCATTCAAATATATAAATGCTAAAAAAGGTACAGCGCTATGCGTAGAAAAGTCAGGGTTAATTGCACTTGAGTTTGTTGTTTGCGTGGTAAAGTTCATGCACACCGCATATCTTAGTAGCGGGGGCAAAAATTATCCTGTCCATCTAACTTAGGAAAAAAAAGCAAATACTTGGTAGTGGCGTTGATCTTCAGGAAATGTACACCTTTTTTGTTTGGTAGAGGGGATGTCTCCCAAGACGTGGTGCGTCGAGCTGTTGAGGGCAAATGGGCCCAATTGCTCGTCTCCGCCGAGCCTTGACAATGCGTTGTGCCAACTATGGGTGCTCGTTAATGCTCTTAGTACTGGTTTCGGCGCCTCATTTCTGTTACTTCCTTGTTTTTTTTTTCGTATTCTCCCTTACACTTTTGCACTTTGCATGCTTTGTTTTCGGTCGTATGGCGACTTGGTGCCTCATGCCCGCTTAGCCGCCCCTTCCATATATCGGGCTGCTGCTGTTCTGGCTCTCACAGAAGTGCAGAGCTCTTGGATATCGACCCGAGTGGGATTAACACTACACAGTAGGTCCCTATGTCTCAGTATTGTGTGAGTTCTACCTAGTGAACAACGTGAGCGGTTCTCTTTGTTGCTGGTGAGACAAGCCCAGGCGCAATGCGAGCTCAATTCTCGGTTTCAATGGTCGGCTAAGCGAAATCAACCCTCCTTAAAGTTTAAAAACACACCTTAGCCTCAGTGATAAGGTGTCGTGCTCTGCTGAGCCCAACAATGCGGTTTCAATACCAGCTTTGTTTGCTTCTTTTGGGATGGAAGCGAAAAGGAGAAACACCGGTGTGTCAAGATTTCCGCGCATGTTAAATGTCAGAATGGGGTCTCTATGCCCCTAGGGAAATGGGCGAGGGTGGATTTGTTTTGTGCTGTCATATGTGTGTCCGAAAAAAAAGGCAGGTGCAGTTCCAAAACCCACACTACTCCTGCGGGAAGGCTGGTAGTATCGTTTAGGGTGTACGTGTCTCTACGATGCACGCAGGGTCGCGTAGAAGGTTCCGAAAAAGTGGGATAGGGGGGGGGGGGTTAATGCACCACCCTGTATATAAAAGGCCATGCGCGGTATCGTAGAATCCGTCGACTGTTTTATGTTAAGGTTATAAATGTTTAGAACCAATCGTAATAACTGCATATGGAATGCTACTATTTCTTGTGTACACGTATGCTTAGCGTCACCACCACATGATGAACCTCGACAAGTGGCGCGTCCGAGAAGCCAATTGAGCAATATATAAAGAGACGTTGGTTCGAAACGCGCGTACGTGTGCTCAATCTTCAAATTAGGAGGCGATTTGTTAGCCATTTGCTCGCAGGTTTCAAACTAACTTACGTACAAACGCTTGTCCTCGCGGCACTCCGCGCAGCGACCCTTTCATCGCTTAAAACAAAATTCTTGAAGAAGGTGATTACATGAGTATTGATTTATCTGAAATGTAAACACCGATGTATCGGCATAATGTCTTCCACGGTAAGTTTAAAGCGAAGCTTCCTATGTCTCTTATGATTCATCCGTGGGCGCCAAGAACGCCCTGCGGTCAAGCCCAAATTTTCTGCCGATCATGAACAATATTGAAGCGCATCAAGAAAAACGGCTTCCTGCTCGGATAGAAGCTCGGTCTGACGCGTTATCAAGCGCACGTCCCTCCGATTGCACAATTCCACACTGTAAAAGCAGTGCAAATTTGGAGGAGGGTGCATGTACGTGCAAAATTACACGAAAAATCATCCACCCATCCAAATAACAACGGCGATGTTTGAACGCGAAGCTTTTTTTTATGTGACATAAAATGATGAACCGTCAAAGCCTAAATGGCTGTGATCAAAAGTCCAAACTTTGCGCGAGATAAACTGAAAGATCGACGACTCAACGCTCAAACTCAGACGGCCACACAATACGGGACAAGAAGCATTCTCTGACGATGAATATTATCCTGGGAGTGCCCCAAGAAAAAAAAACGCTTCGCATGGTTGCAATCAAACCTTTGTTTCTGGTGCTATGAAGCCGATATCTATCCGATTGCGTCATTATGACAGAGTTGAATCAGTTTTGATTTAGAGAGTTGTTCATGGACGTGCAAAGTTACGCAGAAAACGAATGCGCACCTCTGTCTCAAGACGAGGAGGGCTGAGCTCTAAGCTTTTTTGCGGGAACTGAAAAGCCAACAGACAACGTCAAAGCCGCATAGATCTAGTGCTGCGTTCCAATTCGCCGACAGTTTGGTAGACAGACTACGAAGCAGTCTAACTAGACGTCCAAAGGAATAAAATTGGAACGGCACCGCGGTCGCAAACACAACACCAGCGCGACGACAGCGTCGTAGCAGACATGCCGAGATGCGCAAGCCGCAATTCTGTAAGTAATATTACCATTGTTATTACAAACTTTACATGATTTAAAAATTAAACAAAGTCCTCTTCATCACTAGTAATTATATTTAATATTTAAATAAAGGAACAAGTGCTTTTGTTTTAACAATAATACGCAAAAAGTTGGCGCTGGCCGTCACTTATTAGTTTACACAGGAAGGTAGCCTGCGTAGTTGCTGACTTCGATGCTGCCGCCTCGAAGCAGTCTTCATTGAATGCTTCGTTCGAATTGGAACTGGGCGTAACAAGCGTACTGTCCGCGAAGACGGCAACGAAGAAGTCTAAACGGTAAATTGGAACGCACCCTAGGGTCCAAACTGTATGCGAGTAAATGTCAAAGCAGCTTGATGAGTCATAGTCCAAACCGTCTTCGAGTCAAAGTCCAACTTCAGATTACAGCCCAGAAATCCCTCGCGGGAAAGCTCCGAGTTCACCTATCGTCGTGGTAAGACAGACTGGTGCAAGTTATTGTAGTAATTTTGCTAAAGTGGCTACGAAATGAGTTTTTCGCTACAACTGTAATGAAGCCTGAGAGTTGCCACGACGCTTCTATGATAACGTCAATTGAACACACAAGAAACGCCAAAAACGTGAAAGAGGCAAAATTACTTGGAAATGTTTTTATTCGCGCGTTGCTTCTAGTGTTGCTTCATTCGGTGGCAGCGAAGCAAAATTATACAAGTCATTTAGCTTGCTGTGCCGAGGGAGTACGGTGATAACTTGAGCAGTTTCTGATGTAAAGTTATTTTATTATTTATTTATTTATTTATTTACTTCACAGAACCTCACAGGCTCCGAAGAGCATTGCGTGAGGGGGAACAAAATAAACAAAAATACATAGCGCAGTACATTGGAATTCTATTAGGGTAAAAAATGAAACAACAATGAAGCATCATAAATTTGGTAATGCACGGTATTATGAACATCTTGGTATCAGGTAGGGCAGAAAATTAAAACAGAAGCAATGCGAAATGACATAGAGCATTATTATGCGACAACAGAATTATACAATTTTTAAGAAGTGTTAAAGTAGACTAAAAAATCAATTTTATACAAAGAAAAGAAATACGAAAAGAGGGAAAGTTTGACAATATGACAACAAAATTTTGATCTGCGAATAAGGTACCAACAAAATGGCTGGTAAGCCACTGATGAAATGCATCACGATTCGATAAGCAGGCGATGGCGTTTGGAGGATCATTCCACAATTGCATGGCACGTGGCAGGGCAGCTGAGTTGAATGAACGTGTTCTACCAAATATTCGCTTGCAACTGATTTGATTATGGAGATGAGCTGACATGCGTACATGTGCTTCCAAAGGCAGTGGGGATGGCGTAGCGGAATTTATGTATTTGTGCAGAAGGCACAGAAGAGCGATTGAGCGGCGAGTTTCTAACAGCTGAATTGACATATCTATTTTAATTTTAGCAATACTAGCGAGGCGGTCATAATTCCGGGAAATGAAGCGAGCAGCTCTATTTCGAATGATTCTTGTGTTCGTATTAAATACGTTGTGACCATACTTATGAAGCAAACTTTAATCGTGGACGATGGAAAGTTAGGCTAATTTGCGGATATCAGTAGGTGCGTTACGCAAGTTTCGGTGTAGGTAACCTAATGATTTCGATGCTTTGGCACAGACTTTGGTTACATGAGGCGACCATGATAAGTTAGGTGTTAAGTGTACTCCTAGGAATTTCTACGACGTTGCCCTTGTCAATTCAGTGGTATTGATTGAATATGCTTGGTTAGAAATGTTTTTTTGCGAGAGAAAGAAATTATTGTACACTTGGATAAGTTAAGGGTCATCTGCAGAGCAATACACCAAATTAATGTTTAGGTCATTTTGAAGGGCAATATGATCATGAGGAGTGCTTATGGGCGTTTTATGATGCAATCATCTGCATAAAGCCGCATGGAAGACGAGATATTAGAAGGTAACTCAATAGAGTCAGTTAGAAAGAGTAAAAGGACAAGAACACCAACCTTGAGCTACGCCTGATGTGACGTCAGTGAAGGGGAAATGAAGCCATTGTATATTGTAAATTGCTGAGGTAACAATAAGATGTTACGGAGCGACGATAGTGCAAGGGAATGTAATTGAAGGGGTGATAATTTGGGTATGAGGGGGCAGTTGGCGACGCGGTCAAAAGCCTTAGAGTAGTCTAAAAAATACAATCCGTTTGTATATTGGTATCCATGTTCAAGTCAGTCTGAACTCCAAACGTTGAGTATCACATGAGAAGCCTTTTCTAAACTCGTGTTGATTAGTAAAAAAGAAATTGTTAGACTCGAGGTGGTTGTAAATGTTGGAGCGGATGATATGCTCGAGAAGCTTGCAACAAATGCAAGTCAGTGAAATGTGGCGATTGTTATCGGGGGAAGTTCTATCGCCACTCTTAAAGACCGGGACCACTTTTGCAGTTTTCCAGTCGTTGGGTAGCTGTCCGGATGATAAAGATTGTCGAAAGATGTGAAAAAGAATCTGACTTGAAATCGATATCGTATTTTTAACAACTTAGAATTACAACCATCTATGCCAGCGGAAGTTGAAGTTTTGAGGTTAATAATAAGTAATGGAATTCTCTGAACTGTAATGTTGATCGGTTCTATGAATGACCAGTAAAAATGTTCAACTATTGGGATGTTGGAATGATCTTTCCGCGGGAAAACAGATGCAAAATACGTATGAAAGGAGCCATGAAGAGAAAATACAACTTAGTTTAATTTGAAAGACTAGGATGCAGTATCGCACTTAGCGCCATTAACAGCCACAAAAGATGTTTTTTAATGAAAAAAAAGCAAGAAATATTTGAAAATTTCAAATTTTGCGCCACAGTGACGTGTTATAAGCAAGAATGACGTCATAGAGGCCAACAATAAAACATAATTTTCAGTGCGGTAACTGCACGTTAGCATTCAAGTGATGCGGTCAAATAAAACTAGAGGCCCCATTGCAGACGTCCAGTCATGTGTCGTCGGGACAGGTCAGTTAGGCGGCCGCCAATCGCACAAACATGGTTCTGTGACGTCCTAGAAAAGTTGCGGGAAATTGGCTGCTTCACACGTTTTTATTAATATCTCGGTTATTTTTTCGAAGATTGCGATGATTTCGAAGATTTCGAAGATTGCGAAGAAAGCAGTCTTTCTAAGAAACTCAACTTGTATTTGGTCTTCATGCCTCCTTTAAATGCTGACGTACACTTATCGATTCTAAGAGGCATTTGATTGTCCCCTAGTAAAGAAATGTTTTATCGGCTTTGCGTGGTGAAATTGTGTCCCAAAACTTCCTCGGATTAGATTTAAAAGGTGAAGGCAAGTCGCAATGAAAATATTTGTGCTTAGCAGCGGTAATAGCAGACGTGTAGTTTTCATGAACTCGTTGTATTTCGCCCAAAGAGCTCGGGCTAGAAGCACGCTTTGCCGTTCTATTACAAGCGTTTATTTTTGTTCCTCAAACGTTGAAGATCTTAATAAACCACGGTTAGTTTTGTCGTGACTTCTTCAGATTACAAGAACATATTTATCAATCAGCGCTGATATTTTATTCCTGAACAGCATCCCGTTAGCATCGGCAACCGGCTAGAGAACAACGGCAAAGAAGTGTCGTTAAAAAACCCATTTAGTTGTCGGTTTACATTGAAATAGTTAGCTTTATTGTAATCTCAATTTTTTTTGTGGAACCATTGAAGGTGGACGGGACCTAAAAAGTAGCCTTTTTGAACAAAATGTTTCCGATGTTTTCTTGGGAGCTAGTTAAAACAAGGTCTAATTATTAGGACCCCTAGTGGGTTGAGAAATAACTTGGAAGCAATTACACTATAAGGCAAGGCTGATAAATTCACGTAAGGTACGGCAAGATGACCATAGATTTGACCAGTTCATTGGGGGTAATTAAAGTCGCTTCAAAGGTAAATATTGGAAAACTTACACCGCTGGGTGGCAATAGTGATACTGTTGCGAAGTTGTTCTATAAAATATTTGGAAACGTCCGGTGGGTTGTAGCAACACACCTATTACTATTTCATCAGGGGGGTTAAGCATGCAGCCCTAGTGATTTCGAGTTCACTGTTAAAATGAATACTGAATGAAGGTATTGTTTGCGTAATCGAAAATAGCACTCCGCCCCTCTTTTGTTTGCGTGGCCGTGTCGATAGACATTGTAATCGTCAGTATCAAAAAATTCACTGGTATTTCACAACGCTTCTATTAGCGTGAGAACATCTGCGTCCATAGCATCTACTAGCGAGATAATTTGGTCGCGTCTCGGCATTAGGCTTCGAATGTTAGTGCAGGGTAGCGTTAGTGATGGTGCTAAGTAAGATCTCTGCGGCTGATTTTGAGCACGTGGTGAGGATACACGTTTCTTTACCTATATTGACGATTGCACCACGTCGTTGGAAGGAGGGTCAAATAGAAAGGTTTTCTTATCCATACCTAGCTTATCAACTACCAACGTGAACGGCTTTTTTTGTGATGTGGTGAACTCGACCAGCCGTTTCCTCGTTTGCCGCGTAGCTAATGAAATCTCTTCACCAATGGCAAATGTTGATCCTTTAAGCTGGTGCGCCGAACCGAGAATACGTTGTTTATCTTTGAAACAACTTAGCTTAGCCATTATGGCCCTTGGTCTATCGGGAGAAAATTTACCCAGCCCGTGAACACGTTCGAATTGAGCAGGAGTGGTTGTAATGTTCAGTTTAGCTGAGCAAGATATATAATGTTTGCCCAGATCTGTTCGTGTCCTCTTTGTCTTCGTCTTCAACACCAAAATCAAATGATTAGATCGTCGTAGCCTATTCTCAGCATCTTCGCCCCTATATTGTTAATATAAAGCTGATTGGTAATGGCATAAAAAGCATTGTTAGAAGTGCTGGGTGTCGTATGATTCAACGAGGCGAGGACTTATTCAAAGGTAGCTACCATATCTGTTGTTTTATTGGACTATCGGTTTATTTTTGCTGTCCGTTAACACCTTTTAGTTCTATCAATATTGCTTCATGCCCAGCTTCGATTCGTCTAACAGTGTTTAAATGAGAATGAATCGTGTCAGTACCTATGACGATTTCGTACTTAAGCGAGTCAGTAGCTATGGCCATATCAGGCCTCGGGTCAGTCTCATCATCACCTGTGAGCAGAAGCAGTAGATCTAGTAAGACAGCTCATACACGTCGTCGGAAGAAAAACACTTGCGTGTATGTATCATACACTTCGCTTGGGCACGACACTGCAATCAAACAGTAGTTGTTACTCTTACAATGACAGACTTGAGTCAAGAAAGTAACCTGCATGAAGGCTAATGGTGAATCCGCCATGTCGTGCCCGAAGGGTGGAGCAGCAGTCTGGTACTTGTACCCCGGAATGATTTCGCTTAGGTGTGTGGACGTGGCTCACCAGTGTGGCCAGCCGACAGCTGCGTTGACTTCCAGTTTTGGCCACCTTATGTTGTCGAATTTTCCCCTTGTCCGGTTTTGGCCAGAGCGTCAAATTCAATCAAAACGAACAAAATATAATAAAAAAATAAAATAAAGTTAAAGAACTTCATATAAATTTTGAACTTGACTTAGTTGGTTTTGGGTCAGGTTGAAGCAGGTTCCGCCATATTTTAGCCGGGAAATCAAAATTGCTCTACTGATGTTCCGGATAAGGGCGGTGCTTGCGCCTCCGAATTTTGTGCCTACTCTGTGGATAAGGTGGGCTGTAGCATCCCAGCCCTGCCGGACCTGCTCGATGCATTCTATGACGTTACCTTTGTTTCTGATGGGAACGCCAAAAAGGCGGATCTCACCTTGCGAGGATATCTGAATCTCTTTATTTTCAAAGTAAAGATGGATTTTTTAGCTTTACTGTTCTTTGCCACCCAAAAGCAGTAGAATGGACTTTTGTGGGGAGGAATTCCGTCAAGCTTCCTGGATGGCGTTTTTCAGGGCAAAAAGTGCTGCTTGAAGCTCTAAGCACTACTCCTCGGTGGTGGAGTAATCGTTTCGTTTCGTCCACAGCGTGTTATTATCCGCATAGACGGTGAGGCGCGCGCCGCTGGTTTTGTGTACTCAACTGCAACCTTTTTGATCACCAAATTCAAGAGCAGGGCTGATATTACGGAGCCTGGTGGTACTCCGTGTTCATTGTAGTGTTTATTTATTTGTGTTGCCCTTAGGGCCCGAAGGCGTTACAGAGGGGAGTGGGAAACAGACAATACCAGCAAAAGCAGCGAAACAACCACATTATACACTACCAATAAGAGCTTATTATGAAAACAGGTTGGTAATGGCTGAACAAAAACAATCTCAGTGCCGATTTCAACTACGGACCGAGGAATGCTATTCCAACTTGCACAAGTGCTGGGGACAAAGGAATCCTCAAATAGGTTTGTGTGACACGATGGGACGTGAACTTTGTACTGATGGTCTATCCGGGACGACATGTCAGATGAACTGGACAATAGCCTGCTTCTGAGGGTGGGATTACAATGATAAATCTTGTAGAACAAGTGTAAAGCAATACTGTTATGTCCGCGCAGTCAGGGACAAGCTGACGCAGGGGCACACTTGAAAATATGGTTTATTCACTGAAGAAGAACGTGACTTTTTGCGACAGCTCTGCAGCAAGGTCACCAAAGCGTCACTCGCGCATTGTCCATCGCACCGCGGAGCCGGGGGCGGCGTCGGCGAGGGATAGAGCCCTTGCGGGGGACACTAATTGGCGCGCGGTCGAGAGGCGCCGAGAAGCGGACGGGCGCTTCCGCTGGACGGACGAACGCAACATTTCTCCCCCCTTAGAAAAGCGCCGGGTAGCGGTCAGGGGAGTGTGGCTGCCTTGAGGATTTGCGTAGGTCGACGGCCTGGGGTTGCAATGAAGACGGGAGCTGGCCGTCTGCGCTTGTGGTTGTCGGCGTCGCCCCGGCGCTCCCCATAGTGAGATGCCAGGCCCTGTTGACGGGTGGTGACTCACAACTTCCTTCAGAAGGGGCTGGTTTTCTTGGAAGCGGCCTAAGCTGGCGGAGCTGATTGAGGTGCCGCCGAGTTGTCGTCCCGGAAATCTCGACGAGCCGCGTTTGCAGGCCAATCCGTTTTAAATGCAGAGCATTTCTTTAACTCACAATGTCACCCGGCGTTGGCGTGCCTCGGCGTCCGCAACAGCCGTAGAGGTCCGCCCTCTCCCCCACTCCCCTCGCCGGCTCTCGCTGCTCCTCGCGTGTTCTCTGCGTGCTCGGATCGCGTTCAGCAACAGGTGGGGCGCGCATGCGTCGTAGTTTGGCGCGGGAGCAACAACAGTTGGGGCGTAATGGTGAGGTAGTCCTGACGTGGTCGTGGCGCGGTCGTGCCGTGATGGGGCGGTTCTCGGCGTTCGCTCTCGCTGTCAATGTCTTTCGAACCAGATAAAATCGGGTATGTGCGCCCCCCGAAAATGCTCTGCATTTGACCGTGCCCCTCGCGAGGGGGATGTTTCTTGTAAAAATGGTTCCAGCGTCCATAAAGCGGTAAAATCAGTGATAGCACGATCAGAATTGCGCACCAATAAACGTTTAGTTTAAAGGAGACGTATAGTTAGCAGCAAACGGGACACGATTGACCACCACCCCCTTGTGCAAACCCTCGTCACATTTTTTAACCCCACGTCCGACCTTATCACAAAGAAACGCGCTCACTACGCTAAAACAGAACACAAAGTTTTTACCCTAGACGGCGGCTGCCCGGAACAGTGTATATTCAGGGGCTTTATTGAGCCACAACAACAGCAATATGCTGCAAGGACAGAAACGCCCATGCCTTTGAAAAGCTCATGTTCCTTATGCCAACACAAAAACAAGGCCTCAAATTGTAAGTCATTTTATTCCATTGATTTTTCTTTGCATGATCGCCGATGTCTTTTGACGAAGGAGGCTGTTATGCCTTAAGCTGCGCGGTGTAGACCAATTGATCAC
Source organism: Haemaphysalis longicornis (assembly GCA_013339765.2). NCBI lineage: Eukaryota > Metazoa > Arthropoda > Arachnida > Ixodida > Ixodidae > Haemaphysalis > Haemaphysalis longicornis. The sequence goes on from JABSTR010000327.1 coordinate 37,233, forward strand.
TTCCTAAATTTACACAATCTTACAATAGCTTTGTGTCTGCGAGATAAAAAATGCGTGCCTTGTTCTATTTCGTATGCAATATTTGCGCTTGAATCGGTCGTTTAAACAAGTGCCCGCGATGAAGCGGATAGGTGACTTTGAATGAAGGAAAACGTAAATTCAACCCGTATAAACGCCTATATACTTTGCTATGTACACTTTTGGAGAGGGATACTCAGAGTGTATCAGGACAGCATTAGTATCGGTACATGAAAAGTTAAAAATGTGGTAGTTCTCTTGGCAGTTTTAGCAGTTTGCTCTTACAAGGACACAACTTCATTTGAGGTAGCCGCTATCGCATGGTGTGCCCATTATCGAGATTTTGTTACCGCGTTTCATACCAACGCGTGCATCCACTGCTGCACCCACCTTTGAAATCATGATGCACCGTGCGCAAGTGAAGGACATTCGTAATCTGGGCGCGGAAACCAAACGTGCCGTTGTGCTAGAATTTTTCGTTAGTGCTTCTTGGCCTTCGAAGCTCTGTGTGGGTAGACGTATTGTTCTTTCAATGCTCAATCGGTCGGCCATGCTAACAGAATTTTGTAATTAAAAAACAGGCTACAGAGGACATTCCCTATCAAGAGCACCAGCGCACCTCCGGCAGCCTCCCTACGCTTACCACATAAGGGTTTCCGCTTATGTGGTTCGCTCTGCTTGATCCGCTGCTGTTACGTATACATTCTAAAATGTCGAAGGATGGTAATTTTGATCAAGCGTCAGCATTGCTTAATAAGGAATATGACCGAAGAATTATCACTGTAAAAAACTTCGCAATTGTTTGCAAATCTATCACGTCGTAGCATGACAGGGGAACATCACGGTCGCTGTCAATTTAGGCAATACTGTAACTGTGTCATTATTATCAGTTTCACGCTAAAAAACGGCAGTCTGTAGCATTTATGTATGCGGAGCCATGCCATTACGCATGTTTTCTTGGTTGACTCCGGAAAACGCAAGCATCGCACCACGCGCGAAAGTGATGCTAGCTCTCTACAACTGCGCAATGCTCCGTTCTCTGTGGGACCAAGGAGCTTCTCAAGCGTCTCATTGAGCTTCTCATTGTACACCTACTCTGTAACTTTATGTCTCAAGCCCTTCCTGCGAAAATCCCTGATTGGATTGGCAGTATGTTTAAATAAATAAATAAATAAAAGATAATTTCCATTTCCCGAGTCTCCAAAGAAAACTACGATATTTCTGTACGCGCCATACATTCGAGAGCCGCCCATGCTCATACAATGCAGAGGCTACTTTATCGTTTAGCTTTAAAACCCGCCCTGTGTACTCGGCTGAACAGTGGCAGTGCACGAGTCGGCTAAAAAGGATGCCCTTTCAATAATGTTTGAAATCAACAAGGTAGCACCTCATTATAAGTCCTTCCTCTGATCTCACGACAAAATTTCGAACACAGCAATATTTTCACGGTCGCTGGGACCCATTCCGGCTTGTGGTGAAACTGGCGGGCAACAACCCGTTCTTCCTTTTGTATCCACAGGCTGCGCGGTGGGTCGCGGGCATCCTGTGCCGCCTTTGAAGATGGCTCTGGTCGAACGGCAGTGAGAGGCGTCCTCATTTCCCGCGAAAACATTAGCCACGCAGGGGTCTGGCCTGTGGTATTTTGCACTGTTGTGTGCTGCTTGAAAAGGAAGCGGGCCAAGCGTCGCTGTAATTACCCTGTCTTGTCCTTGGAAAGTTCCCTCTTGAGTTCGGCCATGTAGCGTTCGGTTGGGCCGTTCGTTGCTGGGTGGTACGGGTTCGGATGTCACAGCTGTGATGCCGTTGTCTTTGTAGAACCGGCTGATCTCTGCCGACACAAAGGCCGTTTATTTGTTTATTTTTATTTATTTATTTATTTTTTATTGTATATTTATTATTTATTTATTTGTTTATTTATTTATTTATTTATTTATTTATTTATTTATCCAGGTACTTACATCGCCCTCACGGGCAATATTGTAGGGGGGAAACAAGCAAAGGATACAGTACAGTCAATATAACAAAAAATGGTTGCGGGTAAAAGGCTGTATGGTTTGAAACAACAAAGTGTTGACTTACACTGTCATAAATAAGGCATCACATTGTAAATACAAAGCAAAACGCAAAAAGAAGAGTGCTATCGGTTACACAGGCATTAAATAAATAAAATACAATAATAAAAAGCAATTAGTACGAAACGCATCAGAAATGTACAGTAGGATTAGTTCAACAAAAAATTGTGCAAATTTCTAACAAAAGATGAGGGAGGCGCAGAGACAATTTCCTCTGGCAAGCCGTTCCACTCATGCGTGGTCCTTGGAAAAAGGCGTATTTGAATGCGTTGATCCTGGAAGCGTATTCACGCAGTTTTAAGAGTTTTAAAGAATGGCCAGTACGGGGTGACACATAGGTAGGTGGTCTTATATACTGATCCTTGTCGATGCCTTTCTGTTCATGAATATGCTGTAAAATAGGGACATGTCGTAGGTATTTTCGCCGGTCAGCAACAGAGGCCATTGTAATCCTGAACGAATGTCAGCTGATCTTACGGTGAACGTTTAAATTGCTTGCCACAAAGCGGCTGCTCTTGCCTGTACACGCTCTAGGGCTTCTATATTTGATTTTGTTGAGGTGTCCCAGGCACTGCAAGCATTTTCAATATGGGACGCACATTGGATATGTATAGTGTTTCTTTCAACTTAGTTGGTGCCTGTCTAAAATTGCGCCTCACGAAAATAGCACGCGACTAGCCTTTAATGTTAAGTAATTAATATGAGCGTTCCAAGGCAGGTTGGGCAGAAAAAATGATCACTAGATATTTATATCTTGATGCAACCGGCAAGGTAGCCCCGGCATGACGTAATTTGAAATCCGAGGCTGTTGTTGTTCGTAAACCTCACCAATTTACACTTCGACACATTTAACGTCATTCTCCATGAATCACACCAAGAAACTATAGAGTTCAAGTCATTCTGCAATTGAACGGTGTCCGTCATCATTCAGATGTAATGTTATTGTAAATGCAGCAATCGTCAGCGTGCAATCGAACACGGCTAGAGAGATTGTCAGAGATATCATTTATAAAATAAGAAAAAGCAGGGGCCCCAAAACTGACCCTTGCGGCACTCCTGACAATACACCGACGCTTGATGAGCACACACCGTCAAGAATCACGCAGTGCTGTCTTTCAGAAAGGTACGCTTCGATCCACATGAGAAGGGCATTAGGTATACCTAGACAACGAAGCTTTTGCAACAACAACACATGTGACACGGAATCAAATGCCTTCTGGAAATCCAGAAATATACAGTCAACCTGAAGGCCTGAATTAATAGAAGCTGCAATGTCATGCGTAAACTCGACCAATTGAGTATCGCACGAAAAACCCGCCCTGAAACCGTGTTGCAATGGGGAAAAGAAGTTATTACTTTGTAGATAATTCATTAAGTTTGGGTAAATGATATGTCCGAGTGTCTTGCAGCACACACTTGTCAGAGAAATAGGCCTGTAGTTACACTTTTTTGTTTTATCTCCGCTTTTATATACTGGAGTTACGTTGGCATTTTTCCAATCAGCTGGTAAAACGCATTGTTCAAGCGACGTTTTGTACATGAGTGTTAAAAAAAGGCGATAGACACTGCGCAGTTTTTCAATACGAAGTTGGATATACAATCAGGACCAGGAGGAGAGTGAACATTTATTTTTTCCAACAAGAGCACGACACCGCGTTCGGAAATTTCTGTGTCGTTCAGTTGCGGGAGCGCGCCAACATTCTGGCATACACTACATCTGTTAACTGGCAGCGAGAACACAGACTGAAAGTATGTATTGAATCTTTCAGCTTTGGCTTCCGTGTTAGAATCGTAATTTATCCCGTCCATGGTGTCAGGAATAGTGGGTCTAGAATTACTTTTATTTTTCACGTATTTCCACACTTCCTTAGGGTTGGTTTTAAGTTTCTCGCCTAGATGACAAAGGTACATCTTGTGCTCTGCGCATAGCTTTTGTCACCATTTTGCCTATCGCCTTCATTCTTGAAAGCAACGCAGGATCAGGCATGCGGCAATACTTTCGATACAACCGATTCTTTCTATTTATCTTTGATCGGAGTTCCCTACTGAGCCATGGCTTATCATTGCGTCGCCTGGCCGAAATGATACGCGAAGGAATGAAAGTTTGGGTCAAGGACAATATCTTTGTTTTGAAAGAAATTCCACTGCGCATTCATGTCTAACGATGAACTATGCGATTGGAACTCAGGAAAAAATGCATCTAGTTCACGCGACAGTGATGGGTAGTCACCTTTTTTATAAGAGAACACTTTGCGGGGTGCCTCAGCGCGGCGGTTTTTAGCACTACAAGACATTTTAGTGATAACAACGTCATGGTCGCTGATACCAGGGACTGTGACAACAGAGGATACAAGATCCGGTTCAGTGCACAAAATAAATCAGAATGAATTTGCGCTGTCACCACCAATTCGTGTTGGCGTTTCCACAAATTGAAATAATGAGTGGTCATTAATCATCTCCCTAAAGGCAGTATACAGGAAAGACGTTGTGTTTAACACGGGTTTAAATGACTTCCATTCTACATCCGGGAAGTTAAAATCGCCTACGAGAATTACGTGGGTTGTTTGCAAACTTAATAAAACGTTACTCAACTGAAAGAGAGGATGGGCAGTTCTTATACCGGGAGGCCTAAAAAATGAGCCAATGGCAACGGAAGAACCATTTTGTAGCAACATTTTACACCAGACAGTTTCGCACGAGTCGGTTTCGACGCTTATAAAATTGCTAGCTATGCTATCATGAATGAGAACAAATACACCACCACCATGGCAATTACGGTCTTTCCTATATACGGTATAGCCAGAGGGAAACATTTCGCTGTCGCTAATATTCTGTACCAATGACTACGTGCGGATTTGTTGATTCTATCAACGAAGTGAACTCTAAAGTTTTATTTTTGAGGCTTCTGCAGTTTACTACAATACAGACGACATCGTGTTTGCCGGATGGTTTCTTTTTATGGTAAACTGCATTCGTTAGTGGCTATCGAGTATCGCTGATCACGGTGTCGGTTTCAGCATTATATACAAAGGTTTTGTTGCCTATTTTCATTTTAATAAATCGCAACTTGTATTCTGCTTCACGGTCTCTGGCGAACTAATCAGCTTCTTCCTTTCTAGTCGAACTTTACTGGAATAGTCCTCACTTAACGCAAACTCGGTTCCTTTCAGCTTTGCGGCAACAGCAAGCACACGTTCTTTGTCTTTAAATGACAAAAACCTCACAATTATGGGCCTTGCCTTTTCCGCTGTGTAGCGTCCTAGCCTGTGAGCTCTTTCAATGGCAGCAGCGCTGATTGCCACATTTAGTTCTTCGGAGCAAAGGCAATCACTTGAGCCTCTGACTGAGCCCACGTTTCATTTACAGTATCTGCAAGGCCATAAACTATCAAATTGTTTCTTCTAGATCTGCTATCTAGGTCCTCATACGAGTCCCGTAATTTGGCGCAGGTATCCGCAAGATTTTCATTTTGAGCGAGTAGTTGCGTTACGTCATCCTGTAAAGGCGACACGTTATCTTCCACGAGGTTGACCTTTTCTGCCAGTTGCGATAGCTTTTGTTCGAGTGCTTGTTGGTCGGCTCGAATGGAAAGAATTTCCGAAAGAATTTCAGTCTGTTGCTGTTGCATTGACGGTAGTGTCATGATGACATCAAACATTTCTTTTTCTTGTTCGGGTGTCAGAGGGCCCGGGTTTGTTCTACATCGCCAGAAGAAGCAGCAACATTCGAGCAACACGCACGCATGACAAAAATTTTGCACCCAGCAGGAGAACATTTTGAACAATCGTAGCCGACAGCGAGTTGGGATCTGGCACCAATTTTTTTAAACGGCTTTCCGTTAACAGGGCGATAAGAATAACCAACCTGAAGAAAGACGAGCCGTGAGTGACTGACAGCCATGCCGGTGCCAGATCCCAAGGTGGGTGGTTGCCAGATCCCTATGAGGGAGATGCCTCCGCGAGAGATTCAAGCGTAACACTTTGGGGACCGGGGTTCAATTCAACGTCTCCTGAGAGAATTAGCAAGAAATAAACATTAAGGACATTTGCAGAGACAGAGAACAGTAAGTTGAGCAGGATTTGCGGCAGGACTCTAGTGTGGCGGAGGGGCACGACACCGCGAGAAAAGGGATCATTGGAACGCACGCAATAAGCAACGTGCTGGGGGTGACTGACCTGCGCGAAGAGATGGAGTGACATGCCTGACTTCGTAGCGGTGTCGTGACCCGTCCTGGTCCGGTGCAGTGGCTCCTTAAATAGGCTTGGTTGACCATGGCCGGTAATTGTTCGCGGGAGCCGGAGGGGGGAGCAGGCGACGAGGGGGAGAAGCTTGTTACTGGCAGGGCGCGCTTTCTGGTCGACGGGTGGGTTATGGCATGTTGTCGAGTTGCAGCCTGCAGCCAGGGAGGCGTCGCGGGGCATCGGGGGTATGGAATGTTGTCGAGTTGCAGCCTGCAGCCAGGGAGGCGTCGCGGGGCATCGGGGAAGACGTAAAGCAACCGAGCAGGACGACCTGCGCAAGAGATGCAGTGACATGACTACTTCGTAGCGGTGTCGTGCCCCGTCCGTAGGTTGCCGGAGGAGTGGCTCCTTAAATAGGCTTGGTGACCATGGCCGGTAATTGTTCGCGGGAGCCGGAGGGGTGAGCAGGCGACGAGGGGGAGAGCTTGTTGTTGGGCAGGACGCGCTTTCTGGTCGACGGGCGAGTTATGGAATGTTGCTGGGTTGCAGCCTGCAGCCAGGGAGGCGTCGCGGGGCATCGGGGAAGACGTAAAGCAACCGAGCAGGACGACCTGCGCGAAGAGATGGAGTGACATGACTGACTTCGTAGCGGTGTAGTCCGAACGTTGCAAAAAACGCGCGCCAAGGCGTCGATGACTGCCGCAGATGTTGGCCTACTCATTTGTACAACTTCCAGCCATTTTGTGTAGGCGTTCACAACAACTAGAAATGTTGTTCCTTCGATTGGGCCTGCAAAGTCAACGTGCAGGGTGTGGCATGGAGTTGTTGGCTTCTCCCAATAAGGAATATGGGCTCTCGGTGGGGCTTGTTGGTTTCCCTGGGAAGCTTTACACGTTTGCGCAGCTGTTTTGATGTCGTAATCAATTCCTGGCCACCACGAGTAGGTGCGAGCGCACCTTTTCATGGCTACTACTCTACTCCACCATGCCCAGCATGAATGAGCGTCATGGGTTGCTCGCGTAGTGCATGCGGGATAATGACTCGTGACCCGAGTGTCACGCAGCCGCGATGGAGACTCAACTCCGTTGCTCTTTTCTAAAGGCGTTGAAGTTTTCTACGGCAAAATTTCTGCACGCGGCCTTGGTCAGTGCCTCGCTCAGTTGCGCACAACGTCGGGTCCTCTTGCGTCGCCACGGCGACCGTGTCGGCCGTCAGGGGTGGATTAGGCAGGGCTTCAAACATCAGCCCGCAGCCCACCTGTGGGGATCCTCAATTGTTTCGCTGAGCGGCAGACGACTCAATGCGTCCGCGTTCTGGTGTCTTTTTCCTGGGCGGTGCACAAGCTCGTAGTCGTACGCTGACATTTTTATGCACCAATGTGTCATACGGGGGCACAGCGTATGGGGTATTTGTTTCTGGGGGCCCAAAATACCCAAAAGAGGTCGGTGATCTGTAAGGATGATCACGTGTCTGCCAGCAATGTACATGTGAAAGTTTATGGCTCCATACACGATTGTGAGTCCTTCTCGATCCAGTTGCGAGTAGTTGCGCTCTGCCGCTGAAAGGGTGCGGGAAGCGAAAGCAATCGGAGCTTCCCTGCCTTGATCGTCGGCTTGTGAGGGCACTGTGCCCACACCGTAGGGCGATGCGTCGCAGGAGAGAAGCCGGGGCTTCGTTTCATCGTAGTGCCTGACGACTACGCGCCGCAGGAGCAGGTCCTTAAGCACTTCGAATACCTTCTGGTGGCGTTGCGACCAGCTCCATTAGACGTCGTTTTGTAACAGGTGGTACAGGTCGTTAGCCACAGTCGCTCGCTGCTCTAGAAATCGATCGTAGAACGTAATGAGCCCAAGAAAGGACTGCAGTTCATTCTTGTAGGTTGGTGCTGGTGCCTCACGGATAGCACGCACCTTGTCATCAGTTGGATGAATGCCTTCACCATTGATCAGGTGCCCCAAGAACTTTACCTCGGGCACTGCAAAACAGCATTTCTCTATGCTTAAGCGCAAGTTGGCGCTGGCTAGCGTGTCAAGTGTAAGCTCTGGGCGCTCTACGTGTTCTTCGCTTGATGTGCCGCTAATGATCACATCATCCAGGTAAATGCACACTCCTTGAAATCCAACAAGCGTGGACTCCATGTACTTCTGCAAAATTGCTGGGGCTGCTGCCACTCTAAACGGAAGTCGTTTAACCCAGTAGAGGCCCCTTGTAGTGTTTATAGTGAGCAATTCAGATGTTTCTTCGCTCACCTTCAGCTGCTGGTACGCCTGGGTCAGGTCCAGCGTGCTGAAAATTTGACCTTTACGGAGTGTGCTGAAATCCTCCTGTGGCGCTGGTAGTGGGTAAGCAGAAGCCTTCGTTGCCAGGTTGACGGCGCTCGTGTAGTCTCCACAAATACGCAGAGTTCCGTCTTTTTTCTGACTCTGACAAGTGGTGTGGCCCAGTCTGAGTGCTGCGTCGGCTCAATGATATCCTGCTGCTCGAGCTTGCGAAGCTCTCCGTCGTACGCCGACTGCATGGCAAAGGGTACTGGCATCGCTTTGAGAAATTTGAGAAAACTCGCAGCGCGAAAGTGAAAAGTGTCGACAACCTTTAAATGTCCCTTAGTACCTTCCTAATAAGTTTACCCGTGGAGACAAGTAAAAACGGTCAATTAAAAGTTATTTGCGGTTGCATAACAATTCATAGAAGTGGGTGATGCGTAAATTTAAAGAAAAAAAACAAGACACAAGTGGTACACAAACTGTTTAGCCCAGCAACCCCAGACATTATTAGAACGAACAAATTGTCCCGGTGCATAGGATGCGGTGAGGTCCCAGTGAAGATCGTTTACTCGAAGTCCGGTGTCGATCAGGAACCCAATCGCCCGGGCTCCGGTTGATTTGGCAGGAGGCTGGCAGGGCGATGGTGTTGAAGTTCTTGGAGGGGCGGTCCAATTGACGAACTCAAGGCGTTGGGGTTGATTAAATGAAACGAAGGTTTATATGCAGCTATTTACAGTGGGAAAACTGGGTACATGAATAATGAAGGAAAAACTGCAAACTTCAGCTAGACGCTAGCTCCGAGTGCGCACAAATCACTCGAGCTCCTCAACTTCGTCTAACTCTTCCTATTCTCGAAGCGTACACAAACCGCTCGAGAAACGACGGCCGAGACTCTGTCTCGCCGCAAGATCCGTCTAGTTGCCCGGTGCGGCGCTGCACCCTGAACCTCCGACGCGATCTTAACCTCGACTAGGGGGCTCCTAAATCCCAACCTAGCGTTAACGGTCGAGACTCCTTGTCTCGCCGGGAACTGCCAGCTCAGCGCTCAGACGAGAACCCCCTTCACGGCCAAGTTCGGCCTTTTAAAACCTCGAGATCACCCTCTCTCGGGAACGCCCCTGTAGCGTTCGTGCACGCGTATGGGCGTGCCCAAATACACGTAGACAGCTGTCACTCAGCACGCCACGGAATATTCATTGAGGCGCCGCCAGCTTCTGGTCAACGGCACATCTCGCAGACGAGCAGTTCGAGCGACACCGCGGGGTAAAAACGAAAGGCGGCGACAGTGCGTCATGCTGACCAGGACGCGACAACAATAGAGACACGCCGGTAATCCCAGCGGGTCCGGCAGGCGTTCCTGGAATCCGGCGCCGCAGTCTGCCTTCTCAATGGGGGATTATCCTTGAGGAATGCGGAGGGCCAGACAATCCGTCTCCCGCGCACGCCGCGACGAATTAGCGGTGGTTGCAGCGCAGTGTCGGCAGTGCTACGTCGCCAGACAGAGCGGCGCGTTCTCACGCGCAGCCTCGGCACCTGGCCGCTAATCTCATAAGTGGACCTTACAACTCCCCCCTTTAAGAGGGTTACTAGACCTCTTGGTTCAGTCAATCCGAAAAGAATTTAAAAGGGCCACTCGTTTCATCTCTCCTTCCGCCATAACAGCGGCATAAACAAACAATCCAAAAAAAAACACGTGGAAGGAGCTGGGTATAACCACAAATGAGCCCCCTGCTATTTCTGCAGTTCAGCTGATCCGAACTCTGTCTCCCCTAATCTGATTGTAGGGTTTAACGCGCCGACGCAACGCAGGCGATGAGGCGCGCCGTAGTGGAGGGCTCCGATTAATTTTGACCACCTGGGGATCTTTAACGGCGCCGAAATTCGTACACACGGGCGTTTTTGCTTTTCGCCTCCATCAGAAAAGCGGCCGCCGCGGCCGGGAGTCTCCCCTAATCTACAAACACAACCTATTCACTAGCCGTCAACAGGGACGGAATACTCTAGCAAACCGGAAACACAAGGAACAAAAAAATGCTAACAACACTAAGTGCGAGTAAATAGAAATTGGGTCGTGTCTCCGGAGCGCGTAAACGGCGCACGAACAACGAGACAACTCAACCTAAAACACTGATGCGCGCTATAACTGCAAACACGCACAATCATTCCGGCACTCGACAACAAGAACAAAGGAAAAAGAACTGGGTAAAAACACGGGCAACTTTGCAGTCAACAAAAATAAAACGTTAAGAAAGTTTGCATTGCCACTATGCGCACGCGCGCAAATGTTCTCCGTGACGGCGTAGCCATGATAACGTTCCTTCAAGAATGTTCAGCCTGCGTTTTCGCTCACTTGCGGTGCACAGAAAGTTCAGTTCGGTGCGCGGGTCGATCAATTCGGTGCACGGATCGAGCACTCAAGGCATCTTGTCGCGCACAACAAACGCGGCACACACACCACACACACACACCACCACGAAAAGGACGGGTGAACGGGAACGTTCACGTCCGTCGTGGCGGTGTTTTAAGCTGGGAGGCGATTCAATGGTGGCCCCCCCAAGCAACATTGTGAAGGCGCGACAGAGCGTCCGCGTTCGCGTTGTTTGCTCCCTTCCTGTGAGAAACCACAACGTTGTAGCGTTGCAAGGCTAATGCCCACCTTGACAATTTAGCCCCATGAGACGTACAGGTCGTCAGGTAAGACAGAGGGTTATGGTCAGACACGACATTGACTTCTGCCCCAAAAACCCAATAATCAAACTTTTCAATGCCCAAATGATGGCAAACGCCTCGCGCTCGATGGTTGACCAGCGGGTTTGGGTTGGAGTGAAACGATGGCTGGCAAAAGCGATGGGCTTCTCGCGGCCCTCTTTCCCCATCTGCGCCAGACATGCCCCGGCTCCCACCTCAGACGCGTCAGTAAACAGCCAATAAGGCTGGTGCGGGTCAGGTGTGTTTAGCGCCGCGGCTGAGCAAAGGGACTCTAGCTGCTCGAACGCCCGCTAGGCCTCGCTACTCCAATGGAATCGGGTTCGGTACACCCCGCTTTGTCAGGGACGTTAGCGGCTCAGCTACCTCCGCGTAGTTGTTGACGTACTCTCTGTAATACCCGCAAAGGCCAAGGAGGCTTCGAAGCTCCTTCTTAGTCTTTGGTTGTACGAGACCTCTGATTGCGGCCAGCTTTTCCGGATCGGGACCGTGCGTTCCGCTGCCCACTACGTGGCCGAGGTACTTAATGTGGCCCTGAGCTACCTGGCACTTCTCAACGCTCGCCTTTAACCTCGCGTCCGTCAACAAGCCGAGGATAGTGTCCACGTGCCTAAGGTGTTCCTGCCATGAAGACGAGAAGACGGCAATGTCATCCAGATAGGCCGTGGCGTAGGACCGGTGTTTGGCGAGCAACGTGTTCATCATCCTCTGAAATGTTGCTGCCGCATTTCTGAGACCAAACGGCATCATGACGCGCCACGCGTACTGCCCGTCGTGCGTGACGAAGGCGGTTAGGTGCTGGCTCTCCGGCGCTACCGGCACCTGCCAGTAGCCCCTCCGCAAGTCTATGACTGTGATAAACCTCGAGTGACCCACTTTCAGAATCAGCTCCTGCGGTGGAGTTATAGGAAATGCATCGGCGCGTATCACGGCATTTATTCTGCGGTAGTCAATACACAGTCTCCCCGACCCATCTTTCTTTCCGAAGCAAACGACCGGGTGAGCATACTCACTTTCCACTGGGTAAATGAGGCCCAATTCTAACAGTTCGTCTACCTGGTGGGTGACTTCTTTCCTGAGCAGCTCCGGAACGCGGTAAGGAAAAGCCCTCTTTGGCTCATAACTTCCCTGCAGCTCGATTCGGTGTTGCCCCACCGCGGCGAGTCCTGGCGTTCCATCGAACAGGTCGGCGTGTTTTGCAAATACGCTTGCAATTTCAGAGCCCTCTCGCTCGCTTAGGTGTGACAACTTC
>JABSTR010000328.1:0-41467 GCA_013339765.2 Haemaphysalis longicornis
TGTAGAAAAAAACTTGCATTTATTGTGTTTATTTCGACCAGTCGATAATACGCACATTCGGTTAATTCGGCCATTTTTTCCGGTCCTTAGAAATCCCAATTAACGAGCTTTTACTGTATTTAATGGTTCTCTCGTTTCTACAATGGCACCCCGCACTAAAGAATCAAAACTGGGCTGATGCTGACGGGCCTTCGTGTATAATGTAAACAAGATGCACCTCATTGGCATCTCGCCTACACTGGCTTGGATGCTAAGGATCTCCTGATGTGATTAGTGAAGACCGGAGCTTCAGAAACAAATGTCTATTTTTTTCTTTATTTCGTATCAAGCCTACGTGGAAAAAAATTGCAATATACCAGAGTGAGACATTTTAAACAATCGTTTATTGAGCCCATAAGTGCCAATACTGTGGTTCTGTGTACCTGCTTTTTAGCTCTAGAAATGTCCTTTAAATCATACTTGTCCAGTTCATGTTGTGGCAACGCGATTATATGCAATTTTCTACCAACAAAATATGCAACCACAGTCCTCTCTTTCCTACACTGCTCAGGTACTCGCCCCGTGAGGCACGTGACCATTCACTTCATCCGCCCAGATCGCACGCCTTGGGCCCGCTTAAGATGCTGGTTACTCGACTTTTGTTGCTCATAGTTTACGATGAAAATCCGCGCACCGTACCAAGCGGGCCGAGCTGCGAAAACAACGGCTTCAGCGTAGCCGCCACCCGAGACCCAAACGCAACGCCACCGCGTCCAACACCACCGCCGGCTGGGATTGATATGACCGCTCTCCACAGAAGTTATTTTGTTCTGTTCGTTGGTCTATCTGCGTCTGCGGGTCGACAGAGAAAAGTTTTTACTTCGGAGCAGTATGTTCAACGCCTCTCCCCCCCCCCCCCCACCCCCCCCCCCCTTTTTAATTTGATACTCGGCGCCGCTCAGGTGTTTCTTTTCGCGACCTCCCACCGCCATTTCACAGCTGTTATCTGTCGGTGTCTTTCACGTTTAAGGACGCGCAAATACCCGGTTGTCGGTTTATGCGCGCAGGTGCCGGGAGTGACGGGAAGAATGGGGTCATGCACGCGAAGCTATATGTTTCATGCCCTCACTGATAACATGTCCGGTGTACTGGCGGGAGGCTCACAAGTAGACGTCAAACAGCCGAGTACGACATGTCTGGTGTCTTCACTGGTCGAGCGGATTGGGTTGTGTGTTACACAAACAGTAAATGCATACGACGCGGGATGAAAACAGACAACTCCATGTTTTTTCGCTAAACTAAAGCTCGAGTCCATCAAAGTTTAGTTTAGCTAAATGGCGAGGAAGAATACTTAATTGCAAATTTAAAAAAAAATGTGGTTGATCCTTCTTTCATAGGAATCGGTAAAACATGAAAGTGAAATGTGTCTTCACAGGAGCATTTGAATGTTTATGGTGCATCGATATGAACTTGCACATCGCTATTTATATTTCGTCGGTATGGCACCGTTAGACGGATCAACATTAAACACTGGATTACACGCGCCGGAGCATTGCGTAAATCCGACTGAAACCCCAGGCGCTCGCAAACCGTGCGAACGAAACCGAACGGGTTGTCAACGAATCGTTAGGTGAAACCACAGTACGCTACAGCGAAAGAAGCATGATTTGCGGGTCGGCAGCAGTTTTGTGGGTGTGCTTGGAGAGCGACGTCCTGCTGGCGGGTCGCTTAGGCAAACGTGCGACCACATGGTCCTGTTCCGTGGTGAGTACGCCAGACACTTGTGTTGCGACGAGCTGAACTTGTGGAACACGGCCGTGGTGTTCCACAAGGTGAGCGGCGTTCCACATAGGCGGCGGACGGGTAAACACAGCAGCTTCCGCTGCTACACGCGGCCATATCGAGGTGCCAACTATTGGCGCTCATTTGCGTCATGACGCACTACTAGCCTTCACCTCTCCTAGACGGCAGCGCCATCTGTATGGACAAGTTAGAGGGAATGACATGAGGCACGTTCGTACAGCTACCCTACCATGACTTCATGGCTCAGTCGGGTAGAGCGTTTCACACCTCCCAATTTTATATATTTCCGGGCCCTTCCGACACCCGACTTTCCACAAAAGGAGTCTTATATGACATTTCAGCGCATTTCAGTCATTGAGAAAAACTAAACAAATAGAATAGAACAAACTTTTACCACGAAGTGGTGATCTGGTAAAGTTTAGGTCCAAACAAATCAGTCACTCAAACGCACCACGGTCCAGCTCTACTTACCAGAACAAATCCAAATTTTGCACTGCTCTTTTTAATATCCGACATCTGAAGTATGAATTGCGCCAAAACCTTCCATCAACACCTTCGGTGTGAAGTGTAATGCGTCGGTAGCTTGTTATTTGATACAGAGTATTGGCAAGTGTGTATGACGATATATAATAGGCCCGATAATGTAAAGAGGCAGCCAAAGTGCTAAAACATGGTGTGCGGTGAACGCCCGTTCTATGTCATTCATATTTATTGAATCATTTACCTAAATCTCCATATTTTAGCTTTTTTGTAGTCAGTAGTCCACCCCTGTCTCTTTTCCGCACCACAACAAACGAATAAAATTTTTGACACGGTTTTCTACTTGTCAAAATATTTGCATTTTTTCGGTGAAAATAATCACAAAATACGCACTACATCGCCTTTCTCAAAATGGCGACATTTATGGCTCCTTCTTAAACATTAACTTCAGTGTGGGGACATTTTTGGCTACTTCGGCATTTTCCCGGCGACTTTTTCTTCTGAGTGCCTGGCAACCCTGGCTACAAGTGTGAAAACCAAACGGTTCAAGGTAAAGAAAAATTTGGCTTACGATTACGATACTCCTGAAAGCGAGTAACAAAGAAAGCTGAGCGAGTTGGTAAGGTTTCATGGTGACAGGAAGCGCTTGTGTCTGGCCCACGTTATGCAGTACGTTATTTTGTTTCATCTCTTTTCTTCGGGTCTATATTTTCGTGTTTTTTTTTCAATAAACGTTTCGTTAATATTAGCGCTCCGTCCCGTTGTATTTGTTTCTCCTGGTGCCGTCGTTTCTTCACGCTTCCTTTGACCATAATCCCTCAAACAAGATATGTTCGCTGGGTGAACTTCAGTCTTCTGGGTGACGCCGAATACCTGCTGCGTCTCTCACCGCATCAATGAACGCACGAAAGAGCGCTGGCGTTGTGTGTTAGCGAGGGGGACCGTGTATCCGGCCTTTCACCTTACTTTCATCTTCCCCTTTTCTACTCGCTCTATCTTCTTTGGCTTCATTCGTTCTCTCGGTTATGTGGTACAGCGTCGCCGTCGCCACCGGAGACAATGCCTCGCCCCGTCTCGGAATACCGCTCTCCCCCTCGTGCTTACGCCATACTGTCCTCCTCCGCCTGCCTGCTGGTTCTATTTCGTCTGTCTTAAGTGTTCCCTGCGTTAGCTCGGTTACAACCACGTACGACGGCACCGTGAAACCGCAGGAGCTGGCGCTTAACGCACTAAATCTTCCAGTAAAAAAATCGTTTCAGTTGCAAAAAAATACAAATAGAAAAGAAACTAATTCCAGTAGGGAAAGCACTACGGTGATCAATAAAAGTAGATACCCACCAGGGCTGTGTAGATGGTTCCGCATAACCCAATGCCGATGTTACACCAAAGCAGGGGTACTTTAAACACTAAAAAATAGTAAAAAAGGCACGTCCGTATTTTTGAAATTTCGGCATAAAGCAGAAGTAATAAAAAACTCAACTGAATCTGATAAGAAAGACAAAAAGTTTGCTTCGTCATAGCAGGCATTCGTACTTTCACTACGATTTTGTAAGAAAAAGAGCTGCGAAATCCCAGGTTGTTCAACCAAAAACTTGCCATCCTTTCCTTAAAATCGCTGTATGCACACATTACAGCTTCTTTTAAAACGGGGAAGAGAACTACAAGGGTGGTTCGTCTCTAGTCTAGTCTAGTATAGTCTAGTCTAGTCCGCCTTCCCGCGTTGGAATTTTTAGCACCTCCGACCATCTCTGTAGGCCATTTCATGCTTGAGCGTTCCATGGTTTTAAAATTATCTGACCCGTTTTAGTCGTTCTTTTTTTGTAACAGTGGATGCTGAAAGGCCAACCCTAGCGCGCGGTCTCTGAGAAATTTCTCTTTGAAAACAACTGCATTTGCATACCAGCACGATATATGTCCTGCGGAAATCATGAGGAAAACCACGTCAATATTCAACATGCCGTACCTGTGGCGAGAGTCAGAGAGGCAGCAAAAATAGAGATGGCCCCAATGCTTTGCTGCAAAAAAAAAAAAAAATCAAATCCCATGAGAGGTGGTCATCAATCGATGCAGAGTACGCGTTTATAAATACAACTTTTGCGTGTGCATTTGCCTTTTTACCGCCGTCTATAGTGAATCGTCAGAACTCAGTAACTCAGCCGATTCTTATTGCGTACTGGGGCTTCAGTTAGAAGCGTAAGCGTTGTAAATGGCCATTCAACTGTGCAACATGACACCAAGTTGTATAAAATGACTCCTCAGTCGGCGTCCGCCACAGCGGGACTCCGCGTTAATGAAACATTGACGCCATTCCGCCCTGTGAAAGTGTATGTCGAGAGCAGCTGTTGTGAACCACTACACATGCACTCTTAAAAAAAAAGGTCGGGGCATTCACTAATGGAATACTAACAAGTTATATTGTCCCAGTATACACTAGATACTTAGTAACTGGAAGTAGTAAATTTAGCACTAATCAGGGTTACTAACTGAAGCAGGCAGTAAGCACCACTACCTCCACCAGTAAAGTCCTAGCGGTAGCACTCGTCTGAGCTACATGCATTTACTAACTGGTCATGCATAACCTATAGTCATCAGCACGGCCTTAATCTAGTGCATACTACTTCTTACACACAGTTAATTTCCTAACCACTCAGTTTCTAGTAGCAGAGCCTACGTACAAAACCACGGGGTAGTAAGGTTCGTAAGCAGTTTGTAAATGCGGCCGTTACTGCCTCTTTACGACCTCCTTTTATTAAGAATGTGCTGATGGGGGAGGCTTTGAAATGTTCCTCGTTGTCTCGGCGCGCTTGTTGCTTGCACTCGGCTTCTCTGGCGGCAAATTCTGGGTCCTGACGCATGCGCTCGGTGTCTTGGGCGAGAACTGCTGGGTCCTGCTTTGGGGGTTTTGTTTACGACGCGAAATTCTCCGACCAACGGGAGGCTAACAGCTTCGCTGTAAACTACCGGCTTCGGCTGGCTTGAGCCGCGTGCGACTGCGGCAACAAATATTAGGCGGGAACGAATCGCTTTCCGCACACCTAAAATGTAAAGTGTCCAGAGGCAAGTGATGCGAAGGTTTTCATTTCAAATTTCCGATCAGGTAGCCTACGCTTCGGAGACATTGGCGTTACACTTGCAACAAAATGATGTGTTTTTTATTGGACAACCACCTGCTTGGACTGCATTTCACGCTAGTCTAATAATGTGCAAATTTAGGGCGATATAAAGCTCGCTGGGCTTCTTTGCATTTCATTACTGAACTAAACGCAATGTGTATTAGCTCTCCACTAAACCTCATTCTTCGAAATCGAAAAGCTTACAGTTAAACAGCTCCAGTGCAATGAGCTCTTTTTCGCTACTGAAAAGGGAGCTTCTTCCGTAGCTGCAGGTCTGTGATAATAATAATTTTTGCTTTTTAAAGGGCTGGCAACCTCGAAGAGTTTCAGAAGCAACCGGTTTTAAAGAGATTGCCCAATGTTTAATCTTTGGAAGTTACATGACTGCCAAAAACTGCAGCAATTACCAAAGTTTTTGGTCCACGAGCTCGGCTTTATAGGGTAATGTTCTTCTCGCATTACAACGTCGCACATGATGTACGTATATCCCAGTGCTGTGTTGCCACCAGCGGGACCGACCCACCGGCAGGACCAAGTCCCACCCGCGGGACTTGGCTACCTTGTTTTTTGGATTGCTTGAGAGGCACTTGGCCCAGACCACGCATTACGCAACCTTCATAACGCCTCTCAAGTGAATATCGGATATACGTGAAATGTAGACAAAGGCACACAAAAAAGCTCCTTTTAACTTCGTTAGGAGTAATCTCTTTTCTAACATGCGGAAAATGCTTCAGCAGCAATGTGCCTGTGTTATTGTGCAACCCACTTCAGTTTTCTTCTAAGACATGCCTGTAGACAGGTATCAACGCCTCTGTGACGGTGTCGCATCAAAAACACACGGAATATACACGTAAAGCGAATATTCTAATGGTAAATATCACTTGCAACAATCGTCACGGCTGTCTTTAACACAAAATATTGCATAAAATGGGGCTTAAAGTACGGAACCTAATGAATACATCAAAACAATTATCGTGAAGCGAATATAAGCATAATGATCATGTATCTCATAAAGCATTCATGATACTCGCAGACTACACACTGTTTCCTGCGACAATAATTACATGCTCGCCTCATTTCTACGGGGGGCTTTCCTCTCGATGACACACATTGGAGCTCAAACTAAAGGACCTTCTTCTACAAAGGCGCCCTTAAATGGACACTGAAGACAAAGCCGACGTTGGTAAATCAGCTGGAACCGAATATACCAGTCTCGGGGCCATCCCCATGAAAATATTCGCGTAAATAATAAAAAAATGGAGCTACCCGTTCACCCAGGGGAGATGACGTAAACGGCGACTGAGTGGATGTGCCAAGAGTCACGTGACGAAGATCAGAACGAGAGCCCGCACAGAAGCTCACAAAAAACACATAAAATCTTTTTTTTCCCGTTCACTTTGATAGATCTAAACAATTATAAATGTAGAGGTATAATTGAAGCCATGCCGACATTCACGAGCTGCCAATCCGCGGCGCCGGTGGCGGTTGCGATTGTTGTTGCAGGTTCGGTGAAGTCTCATGTCTGTTATCTCCCTCTCCTTGTTTACATCATGGCAGCAAGTAGCGCCTCGGCCTTCCACTGTTCCGCTCTTCTCTTGACAGTAATGTGCGTCTGCAAGAGCACGTTTTTTAGGGGCGAAGCTCCTAAAGCCATGGGTCTGTCCATCCCTTGGTCTCGTGGTACGTGACCGCCGCATGCTTTCGGAGATGTCGCAAAGTGGGCCGCGTTGCACGCGCAAGAACCGGCTGCAACCGGCAGCGCAAACTCGGCACCGGGAGCGCGAGCTTGTCTGTGTTCGCCAACGGAGGCGCGAGCGGACGTGCACTGCGAGGGGGGAGATCACGCAAGAGATCACGCCACGAACGCAGGCAGTCGTTCTCGGAGATCGAACGAGACGCAAGGACCTTTGCTCGTTTCCTCTCGTCTTGTTCGGGCACAAGTTCGCCCTAAATAAAAGTTCTTTCTTTACCGTTGTGTCCCATCCTACGTGACAAATTGTGGTAGAGGTGCGGGGTAGTGCTCGATGGCGCGGGGTCTTTCACCAGGTCTGGGCCTGGGAGCATTGACTCCGAAAATAAAAGTTGATTTGTACAATGTACGCACACAGTCTTACGTCTTTCTTAATGATGTAATGGGCGAACTTTCACGGGAGAGTTACGGTTACCGATGATCTCCCCCTCTCGAGCTTCGCCCCACTTATCATCATTCATTCCGTGGATATGGCGTGATTTTCCTCCCTCACGTAGCGCTCTCTTCCCGAAGTTTTGCACCCAGGCCAGCGGCCTGACGAAGATGTGTCTGCGTCATGGTCGCGTTTGCTTCGCGATAAAATTTTGTCACGTGCTTCTGCAGCTGGAACCGTGTTTACTATGTCGGAATTATTACTGGGGACAATTCACCCCCGCACCGACTATATAAAGTACGCGGGAGTTTTTTTTTTTTTTTAAGCCTTCTTGGTTTGCGCCGGAGTAAAGTGACTTGTTTGCCCCCTAAATCACAAGAAGCGAGTGCTGCCTTATCGGCGAAAAGGAAGAAATCGTTCGCCTGTTAATTTTTCGCTTCGGCCTCAAAGTGCATGCCGTGTTGATGTCTTTTTTCAAAACCATTTCTTGATTGTTGTCATGTTGAATAAAATGTAAGCGTCGAACCGGCTCTTTTGATTCAGGGCATTGTGTGCTGCTAAGCTCTTACTACAGTGCGTAAGTAGGTATAATGATACTCGCATCATGTTATGCACGTTTTTAATTCCACACTGGCGCCAATGACTTTGTCAGTAGTCGTTTTTTAGTATGCGCCGAGAAGTCGTTCTTTAGTATGCGCCGAGTGCCCAACCAGTGGTTCGTGTGACCGCAATGCTTCGCACGGTAGGTTTTAGTTTTCCTGCTAGACCACACCGCTGTCTCACTCACTTCAGGCAACCTTTGACGCAACACAAAACGTCATGAAATGGCACGAGGAATAAAAAACGCTTTCCAATTGGTAATTTAGCGCTAGTAGGGCATATTTATCCGCCGAATAAACGCTGAGATGGTTTCGTGGAAGCTGAACTTTCGTCTCAGCTCAACTTGCGATTTGCCTTCAGTGTCCCTTTAAAAGTACATTGCAGTGAGCAATTTCTATTTCCGACGCTTCCAATGCACAGTGTTAGAAAATTTATTCATGAAGCTGGATTAAAGGGAAACGTACTATACTCGGTTAACCACTAGGTGGAGCGCAAAATGAACGTATTTATTCGTTTTAAGTTCTGGCAAAGATTGCCTCGTTTTCCTACATTAAACTTACCGCTTTTGTTTAGAGCGCCGTTTTTAGATTAGAACAACATGTTCACAACATTCAGGTTGCCCGGGTCTTGCTCTCAATAATAAGAAATGCGTTTATGGGAGTATGTTCTAGGAGCTCACTTTATTCTGGCAACCAGGGATTTTTTAGATGCGACGCTGAAAGGAGCATCTCTTGCCGGCGGCCCTGTCCTGTGTCCGTCGTCGTCGTCCGCGTCCGTACAGCTGCGTCTCTCCTCCGCTCACCCCCTCTCCTCTCTCCGATAGCGAACACTCTCGCCCAACATCTGCGGGCGCGTGGCGCAGCGCACTCTCACTCCGCCGGTGGGTGGCGCTGCGCGCGACGCAAGCGCGCTGTGCGCACGTGCAGCGCCCTCTCTCTCCGCGGTCTCCTCTCCTTCGGTCGCGCTGCGCATATACGCGGAGTGCCGCGCTCCGGCCGGTCTCTCAGTCGACGGTCGCCCGCGCTACGCTTGCTCTATCTCTCTCTCGCATTACCCGACGATTGCTCACGCAATTCGAGTAATCGACCCAACGGAAACGCACAATGGAACCCCCTTCAGCGTCGCATCACACCAGGGTTCCCGCGAGGGGAGGTGGGCGTAATTTTTTTTTTGTGTATTTGATGTTGGTGCCGGAAACAACACGATGTTTATATATGCTTTTGTTTTGAAGAAATCGGTTGCCAGAGTTTGGAGAAATTGTAATTATTGCAGAAAATGTACCTTAATAATATTCTACAACTTCGTTCAGGACTTACATAGGTAACGTTGAATATAGACAGCGCGAATCACTAAAATACAATCAAAGCCCTGTCGGGAACGTATTTAGAAGCACGAATACAATACTCACTTTCGTTTAAAGTAGCACGTGTTCATGTTAACATTAAGATAAGAAATGAAGGTGTCTCCTAAAGGAGCACACTACTTACGCCTAACAGCCAACCAGAAAGAAGTCCGCAAAAGATGTCTTCAGTTAGTAGGGATGAAAATACAATCAAGGCATGCCTTCGCATTACCGCTCGTCTTTTAGTGTGGGATCTAGAAACCTTTTATAGCCAAGCAGAAGAGAAAGAACCTGATAGAATAAATATTTCACAGCTTCCCAGCTCAAAATTGAGAGCTTAAAAGCTTGCGCCCGGGAGAAAGCATCCACTCAAATATTTCACAGGAAAAGTTATATCTGAATGCACACTTTGTGGATCTTTCCGGCCAAGGTAGGCCCATACTATTGGTTTTGTAGGCTTTCCTCTAATCGAATAACACAATCCGCGTTATCATTTCTGGTTGTTTTTCGGCGCGCACCACAAGCAGGCCACTCTAGCCACATTAAGCGCATTTACGAACGAATAAAGGCTGCAAAAACACCTATTGGCCTGTGCAAACGGCGTCAATCGTCAGAAAGAGATGAGTTGAGGATGTACTCACTGTTAGAATGATGCAGATAGCACAATCCGTCAGAGAAATAAGGCTGTTAAACCGAAGGCGAATGTACTGTGAGAAGGACAAAGGACACAAACTGAAATTAAATGAATCCCTTCAAGGTGACACTGATGTAGGAAAAACAAATATGAAATTTGGGCAGACGCAAAACTCATCAACATTGTTTAGTATCCCTGCGCTGCCAGTACCAGTTGTAACGTTTGTTTCGCACCTTCAATAGCCGCAGGAGGCCATTTATTAGGAGAGTTCACTGAATCAAGTTCCCCCGTATACAGGTTTATGGCATCACGAAGCCCGTGTAATTCGGGAGATTGTGGATGTTCTTAGTCAAATAGTTATCCGCATGACACTTGGCAGCGGCGGAAGACCATTGCAGCCTAAGCCCGTTAGGTTCCATCTCTTATAGAAATAGAGCAGATCCCGTAGCCGTATGGAACTCTATGAGGAGCATAGTGACCGTTGGGCAGGCGCTTCGCGGCGAGAAAGGTACGGTGACCCAGATGCCATCAAAACGCATAGGTAAGGGTTCGAGCGCTATATATATGGTATCCAAACGACGTGTTTATCAAAAGTCCAGACATTATGAAGAATCAGCCACTCCCCCATCACCACATAAAACTTTAAATTGACGCATGAGTGATTTGATTGCCGATTGGCGTTATCGTCTTTGCTTTATACCTCCATTACGACAAATACACCTCAACGCCCGTGTAGGCCTGACCTTGTGAAACGTACCACGGACTGATCTGTTTCACTCACCTCAAATATTGATGTCACACCCAGCTTGTACAATACCGGCACTACCACTTTCGTCGCCCAGGGAAGATAGAACAGAGGCGTCAGGCTACACCACGTCATGTGCATTCCGTAGGCATAGAAGTGGGCAGGAAAGGCGACGAGTCCAGTCGAAGAGAAACCGATGCCACAGAAGAGGCAGCCAACGGTAGCATGCGCAGCCGTCGACTTCCTAGAAGCACTTCGGCCGTAGTTGACGAGGTTGCGGTGTGACGAGGCGCTCGACGAAATGAATAGAAGAGACCCAGAGAAAGATTGACTGTGACAACGAATCCAAAGATTACGTACTCCAGTGCTTGCATAACGGCGGAACACCGGGACTTGTGCGTCGATTCCCCAATTTTTTTACTTACGTCGGAAATAAGGATCTTTTCTGAAATATAGAAACCAGAAAATTAAGTCTATACGCTAAACGAAATCGAAATAAAACATCGATTACGCTGAATTTTTGTAATTATTTTCAAGCCATATAGGTACATATTAGTACATGAAGACAGCTTACAAGGATCAAGTCTACACTCACCTCGTTTAAGTCAGCTTGACTTTTAAACACGAACACATTGTCAGGAAGGCAATTTTTCAGTGCCAATATAAGCCCTCTGATATTAAAAATTATTTCTGTGTGAAGGCCGGCTACTGTATGGCCATAAATTTGACGCGGCAACTTTGCTCTAGTTCTGTTAACTTGATTGCGTTCACCTTCTCTACTTTAAACCAAATAGTTTCCTTCGTATACAGAAGCTATTGTTGCTGAAGCCATCGGTGAATCGTAATGTTGTTGTGCGGTAAGCATTGGCACCAGCTTGGAAAGCCTTGCCAGCAAGCCTTGGCCCTCAAGTGCACTTCTTGTAGGTGTACCCGACACTTAATGCTGCTTAAGCAGCGAGCTGGAGGTCCGGTCAAACGCCGAACAGAAGAGAATGCCACTGGGGAAATTGTTGCATCTTTCATGGTTGATCACAAAAGCTAACCATTGCAGCACCATGGGTGAAACAACAGTGATTGCGTGTATCACGCCACTGCGATATACAGGATGGTGCTGCGGTCCTGAATAATGCTTTCTCTACATATAGCGGAAGCGTTAGTCAGGACCCCGGCGCGGATAGTCTTTTTGACGTGTCCTGCCCAGGAATTTGTTCTTAAGGAGCAGTCGGGCATGCGCCCTTTGGTCTTGTGCAGGCGCAGGGTGGCCGCCGTCCCGCACTAACGTGCATGTATCCCGTGCCATCGCAATACCTACACATCTCACAAAACGTGTGGCCCACCGGCTTGCGCCCTTTCCTTGCGTGTTTCAAGCTGTCTTATCACTTATGTTTATTCACGGTTCGCCTATCCTCCTCATTTCATACAAAGCATAAGCCATCTGTTTAACTCCGGAGCAGCTGTGGATATAAAAAATTGACACGAGGTTCCAACTCGATCTCATTACTTTTGATTTGTGCCCTGGTTCTGGCTCTGGTCCTTCCGCAGCTGCAGACATTAACCTGTCATACAGTACGCCTGCAAATTTATTTTCTACATTTACAGTGGTAATACTCTGAACCGCTGGCACATACATTACCTCCAACATGGTCAGGGTTAAGGAGTCACTGCTATCGGTGTGCCCATCATGAACGAGCTATTTATGTCCACTACTGTACCTGCATCCTCGACGGGTGGTTTAAGATGTCGTTCTGATTATTGCAGCTTTTTTCCTTTGTTTTTGTCCGCGTTTTCTTCTGTCCACAAAAGTGAATTCTTCAACAATAGCTCCTTTCCTTTGACCAAGCTTTTATCCATGTAAATATTTAAAGTTTTTCGATTTGTTGCCTGCTTTCAAGCATATCATGGTCCCCAGTTTTCTTATTTGCCAGGTGTTCTGTTTCAAAATTGCCATACGTTCTCGTCGATATTAGGGGGGTGCTTCTGCAAACACGACACCTTGATCTTGTCCTTCTGTAGAAGTCTGGATTTTGCACTCAAACTGCCTATGGTCAGAAGGCGGAAAAGGCAGCACACAAAAACCAAGCTCACACTGATAAGGTCCCAGGGCCTCCATATTTTAATATCAGGCGGCTTTTATTGCCACTGGGATATTGCCTTCCGGACAATGCTTTTGCGTTTAAAATCAAGCTAACTTAAATCACATAAGAGTAGGCTTGATTTTGTAAGCTTGCTTTTCCATTTTGTGTGTGGTGCACTGAGGCCTGCTCATATAAAAAAAGAAGTGACTGGCGATTACGGTACTCCCTAATGGAATATTCGGGCGCAGCTATTTAGCTGTGTTGGCTGTGCAAAATATGTCGACGCAATGAATTTCAGATCGACATGCTTGTATGGTTAGAGAAAACTTGCATTTGCAGTGGCTCACGAAGCACATGCACCTGTTGGCTCGCTCATTTAGCCCTCACTCGGGGTTCTGGCGTCGGCGGTGATGAGCCTCCGCACTGGCAGCTCGTTTAGCTGCAGCGGCTGACGAAGCACACGACCGGTTGGCTCACTCGCAGTTCAGCACTCGCTCCTGATGGCTACAGTGCGCTGAGGCAGCACTCGCTCGTGAGTTCTCTCGACGGCAGCTATGGTACAGTGTACTAAATGAGAGGGGTGTGTTGTTCGGGGCAGATTGAGGGGGTGGTCCCTTTTGCAATGAAAATTTCTGCTGAAGAACTCCTGTTGTAGGCAGCGCACCTTGCGGCCACTGCTTACCGGTTGCTTTCAGAAGTTTCGTTTGTTAGATGAATCCTTATCGATTGCCGTAAGTAGTCTTACTTCTTTATTTCATGATATCAAATTTAGAAAACTCGTCAAACAACTCTTTAGTATGATTTAAAAACTTATAGTTTGCGCTGGCTGCAACAGGAGTTCTTTGGGGAACACCTGCACCCCACACAATTTTTCATCGCAAACGGGACCCGCGCTGTCCATTGGCTTTTCCCCCGCATGACACACTAGTACACTGTCGCTATGGTTAGCCTCTGCGTCGGCGGCGCGTAGTGTGTCTCAGGGAGAAACCGCGAACTGCGTCTTAGGAAGCGAACGCACATCATCACTACGCGCACGACCCTCTCACGTTTGCGCCAAGCGTCGCGCAGCCGAGCGTCTCGCGTGGGCACAGCATACTGCCCGCTCTTCCCCGCACACTTTCAAAAAAGCGTCTCGTGCCGCCTCGGCGAACCGCCCTCCCCTCCAAATCTCGCGATAATCTCCTGCTTCGCATTCTTTCACTAGTTGGTCTTGCCACCGTTCGCTCGGTTACGATGACGGCGACGCCACTCCACCCAGGAACGGGTGCCAAAAAGTTACACCCTAAAAAAAATGGTAGCGTATCTGCTCCTTTCGTTCGCAAATGTCGACAAAAGACGACAGTTTCTTGAGAGACAGGGGTCCGATGCGACGTTTATTACCGAAGCTGAGACGCTAGCATGGCTTGCACACCGTGATGATAATTATGTGCAACAGTGAAGATGATGAAGAGCAGGCATAAGAGGTAGTGCTGATGATTATGTACAGATGAAGACAAGGCACTAGTAATCTGTCCATAGTCCACTCGCTGGTCACAATAGTACCCACTGCTCACACTTATTTCCCCCCTCGCGCGGAAGCGGCCTCCTGGACGCAAGTCAGTCTGGGTTACGACGCCTGAAGGGCTTGAGTCTTGCAACATGGACAATTTCGACGCCATGCCGACGGAGATAAGTGGGAGGACTCACGGGAGTTACGCGATAATTTACAGGGGAAGTTTCGTCGAGGGTTACGTATGGACTAATAAAACGATGAAGAAATTTTTCACACTGACCAGGCGTACGAAAAGGAGTCCAAAGGAGCACTTCGTCTCCCGGACGGAAACGAACAGAGCCATGTGTGGAGTCGTAGCGGGTTTTTCGGTCTTGTTGGTGAGCTTCAGTGCGGCAACGGGCTATCAGTCGGCAGTGTCTGAGGCGTGAAATGTACTGTTCATGGGGTTGTGCACCAGAAGAGACAATAGCCGAGATGATAGTTGAATCGAAAGTGTAGGATGGAGAGCGGCCAAAGATGGGGAAGAACGGCGAGTATCCGGTATTCCGCTGTACTGCAGTATTATAGGCGAAAGTAACAAACGGCAGGATTAGGTCCCAATTACGGTGTTCAGGGCTAATGTACATGGAAATCATGTCTGAGAGGGTTCGATGCAACCGCTCCGTTAAACCATTCCTCTGAGGGTGATAACCGGACGTCGTTTTGTGCACAGTGTCGGAAACACGCAGGAGTTCTTCCAGGGCGTTGGATAGGAAGGTCCGACCACGGTCACTGAGGAGGACGGGTTGTGCCCTATGTCGCAAAATGATGTTATGCAGGAAAAAAGTCTGCCACCTTTATTGCCGTACCGAAGCGTACTGGCGCTGTCTCTGCGTATAGGGCCAAGTGGTCGACGGCTGTGACAATCCAACGGTAGCCCGATTGTGTGGAAGGCGAGGGTTGATGCAAATTGATACCAACAGTGTCGAAGGGCGCAGACCGAGAAGGAACGGGCTGCAGAAAGCCGGCAGGTGGAGTTGTCCGCCTCCGACATATCCTTGTTCACCCGCCGGCACAGGGCAATAACGTCCTCAATGTATGAGGTATACGTCTCTTACGGATGTTGCTTGCGCCCCTCGACTTTCTTCGTGGCGTTAGAACGAGCTGCCAAAGACCCGAAAATCAGGCGCAGCCGAGTGGTGAAGTCCGCCCAGTCAGTTATCGAAGCGGCGCTGTTTAAAAACCACGTTTCTGCCACTTTCGTCAGGGAAAAAGAGACATTCCGGATCTTTTGAGTGTCGTCCCAATGGTTAAAAGCACTCACCCTGGCTGAGTGCGTTCAACCTGGGCTGAGCGGCGTCGCCGTCATCGTAACCGAGCGAACGATGGCAAGACCAACTAGTGAAAGAATGCAAAGGAGATTATCACGAGATTGGGAGGGGAGAGCGGTTCGCCGAGGCGGCGCGAGACGCTTCTCCGAAAGTATGCGGGGGGGAGGGGGCAGTATGGTGTGCCTCCCTTTGCTTTCACGCTCACCTCTCGTGCTTTTCCTCTTCCGTCGCGCTCCTCCCAAGGTAAACAGACTAAAGGTTTGCTCAGGTCTATTTAAATTTACAGCGTTCCACTGCTACAGACCGGGCTCCTCGATGACAGCGCTGCCGTAAGGTGGAGACGCGCATGAATCGAGGCGTCCCACTTCAACGTTTATAGAAACGCCTTGTTCTAGTCCACGTGCGTTGCAAGCAGAACGTGGAACCTATCTAGTGGAACCTTTCGTAATTGTAGGCGCTTCATTTTTTAAAATGCCGCCAGAAGCTGTAGTGGCGCGGGCGATAGCAGGTGTTAGTGTGAATTTTTTTTCTGCAGTGGCTGTAGTATTTCATTTCGCGAAAATCAATAATCTATGAATTTTTTAAAGGAACACTGTAAATATCCCTTGTGCAATAATTTCCTGTATTATATTTGCATAATGTCTTGTTCTTGTTTAAGAATGTTGACAATTATGACCATTTAAACCGGACTTAGACGTTTAGACTTGGGTGTGAACATACAAGACTATTGCGCAGATCCTCTTTCGCTATAGCCGGGTGGCTGAATCTAGTCACAGAGAGACAGACAGAGAGACATACAGACAGACCAAAATCTCTGGGTTTCAGTGCCCAACAAAGAGTAATGTCTTTAAAACACTGCGAACTCAGCTCGATAACAGCGACGCGAGAGTAATTGTCGACGGCGTCCGGCGTCCGACGAGCGTCACCACGAGACGGCACGTAAGCCACGAGCTACAAGCGACGATGCCTACCGTGGGTCAGGGAATGGCGGAAAGCGCCTTCGTTGCCAAAGTTCTGTCTTGGAAGAGCTGAAGGAGGAGTGCGCCAGGTTACGAAGAGAATTTTCAGATCGCAATTTCCGCTGGAGCTACAGGCGGTGCGACCGATTCTTTTTTTTTTTTTTCAGTAACGAACTGGCCAGGAACACGAAGGTCCGACAAACACTCTCCGTGGAATCACCGTGTTTACATCCCCAACGCACGCAGTCCAGCGTATGTGTTTGTGTACGTATTGGCGATTCGTGTAGGTCACTTTACCTGCAAATCGCGCTGCAAGTCAGGGCTTGGTCGAGAGTAGTAGTAGTAGCACCTTTATTGGTAAGGAGGGCCAAAGGCCGGTTTAGGGAAGAGGAAGGGGGAGTAGGGGAGGGGAATGCGGCGTCTTTTACAGGGACGTGGCAGCTTGCAGGGACCAGAGTCGACCTCAGCTACACTGCCCGTGCTAGGCCACTTTTGAGAAATACCTTTTTACCGTTTATTGAGGCGAAAGGATTATGACACAATGTTTCACATTAAGTATACTAGATGAAAATCTGGCGCTGCAGTCGCGGGATGTCGTGGGCGCCGCCGTGGCATCTATAGCCAAATTCCTCGGCTCTCTGGCTAGCCAGACG
This sequence comes from Haemaphysalis longicornis, assembly GCA_013339765.2. Lineage (NCBI taxonomy): Eukaryota > Metazoa > Arthropoda > Arachnida > Ixodida > Ixodidae > Haemaphysalis > Haemaphysalis longicornis. Next base: position 17,309 of record JABSTR010000328.1, read on the forward strand.
GCGCATTTTTGGCTCAAAAAAAGCAAGAAAGGGGGTAACAATTTTTTTCTGCTGATCTTGGATGAAGCTTCTAAATATTCACTGACAAATATATATCCTTGGAGCTTCCCTTTTATAATAGCAAAACAACTTTCAATAATCTTCTGCAGTGAGATTGCTGCGTTTCAACAATATCACAGTAACAACAATAACAGAAGCAACTTTTCAGCGTGTTCATGAGCCATGCCAAAGACAAGTGGAACGTGCATGCCGGGTACACGACGGAACGCTCGGTAAAGCGAGGCTCGCGTATACAGTGGCGGCAGATTTTTCTCTTGTATATATCAGAATAAAACTCGGTAGTTTATGGGCCTTATGAGGCGAAAAACCATGCATTTGGCCTACGGATGGCCCACAACTTCCATGCGCACATGTGGAACACGGCTATGAAAAACAATCGTGCAAGAGAAAAAATAAAACAACAACACGAAACGAGCTTGATCCCTCGTGTGCTACGAGCGCGGGAGCTACGCTGCTGTATTGCCCACCCAAAGAAGCCGTCAGTGTTCTAGCAGTCAATGTAGTCGCTCGCGCCGAGACTCGGTATCAAAACTGCTATGACGGCAGGTTGTCTACCGCCAGTTTCTGCCTGGGCTCAGCGCGGGCGGCTATGCAAGTACTCCAAGAAGGCAAAAGGTGGGGCATAAAAGGCCATTTGAGGACATTGGGCTTTCGCATTAAAACTACGTTGTCAGACTTAAGTGCCTGAATGTTCTCCTCCTATGTAGGACGGTGGATTCTAAATCAGTTTTTACAATCATCCTAGGATGTCGTAAAATTCTCTTATCTTGTATCAGGCACTTCTATGGCAACTTATGTGCCAAATTCCATTATGCTAAGGTCTTCAGCACAAATTTAACCGGTACAACAAATGTATGTCCTATCTAGCGAGTCCTTCGAAGTTACAGAAAAGAAGTGTTGTCATTACTTCTCACCAGAACATCCCTGATATGTAAAATTCGAAGTATTTTCGAATTTCATTGATTGATTGTCGGTTTTAACGCGCCGACGCAACGCAGGCCATGAGGCGCGCCGTAGTGGAAGGCTCCGGAATAATTTTGACAACCTGGGGATCTTTAACGTGCTCCCAGATCTCGTACACACGGGCGCTTTTGCTTTTTGCCAACATCAGAAAAGCGGCCAGCGCGGCCAGGAATCGAACTCGAACCCGCGTCCTTGGGCTGAGTAGCACAACGCCTTAGCCCCTGAGCCACCACGGCGGGTAGATTATATATATATATATATATATATATATATATATATATATATATATATATATATATATATATATAAATCTAGAGAAAGATAAACTCACAAAGCGCGCAGAAATAGTATAAGTAAAGAGTCGGATACACAGCAAAAACAATAACAAACAATGTTTACTTACGTAGCGGCAACGGGACTTGCCTTTGCCTTCATCAGAGTAAAGTTACATGAAGCAAAATCATGTAACTTTACTCTAATGAAGGCAAGTCCCGTTGCCGCTACGTAAGTAAACATTGTTTGTTATTGTTCTTGCTGTGTATCCGACTCTTTATTTATACTATATATATATATATATATCTATATATATATATATATATATAATATATATATATATATATATATATATTGTCACGTAGCCAACGGCGACGCAGCTGTCGTGAAGGGGAAGCAAGTTTATTGGATCGAACTTGCGCTCTCCTAACAACTCAAAGATTACGAAGGTGGTGAAGCAGCAGTCAACGAAGTGATGTACGCAGGCGATTGTAAGCGAATCCATTACCGCGAGGGAGACCCTGGGAGTATTGATCTTTCGGCGCGATTCTTTCTGGAAACGTAGAATTACAATAAGAACGCTGGAGGTTTGAGATTATTGTACGCTGGTGACGTCCGGGCCAAACTCTCCCTTTCAAATTAAGATAGCCCGTACGGCATTCAAGAGAAAGGAAAGGATGCATGCACTTTGCTTGAAACTCTGATAACATAGCCAGGCGCCGCCGTATGATAAAACAGAACAGAAGTACACAAACAGAACGCATGGTTCGCGGCAATATATATGATCACAGTAATAAATTATATCATGACACTTAAAAAGACGCTGATGTCAAACAGGTGACATTTGTAAATATATCTGCGGAATATCACAAAAAGAAAGTATGCGTCCACGCTGCACATTCTGCAAGCAGACTGTCATTCTTTGCTGTAAACGTTGAAGTGAAATACTAAATTGTGAACTAGTGATCGTGCGGTAGCAAAACTTGCGACCTTCTACAGATTGGGAATAGATTTCTCCCGGAATCTATGCGTGCTTTTATTTACTCCGTGTACCATCTTACCTTGCGCCGAGGCAAGAAACTTTTGGAGAAAGAATGTTCCCGACTTTCTTCCCATACTTGTCTCTCTCGGAAACAGGCGAAACGTTTCTGCCACTAAGAATTACAATTCATTAATTCATTCATTCATCCATCTATTCATTCATTTTTTATCTTCTGTACAGAATTAATTTTCAGGTCACTGAAAGCCCGCAGTGCTTGTATAGTGACCAGGCAGTTGGTGAAACAACCCATTTCAATTACATTTTATGAAAAGTAACGCAATAATACTCGCATATATACAACGAACACTTCATAGTGCATGACACAAAACAAAACATAAAACGCACACGCAAAAGGAGTACCTTCTGTCTTCCAAACATTCATCAAAAGAAATTGAATGTTACAGTAACTCTTATTAAAGGAATACACCAACAGCAGACTGACTTACAGGAATACAATTCAATGTGACCTCGAAAGCGTAGAGAAATAAAGTAACATGAATATAAACGAATTGAACACAAGGCGGTAAAGAAGTCCCCACGTGTCAAGCGACTACAGCACAATCTCTACGTAATCCAGAAACTTCCCTAGTTTTATCACTCCTTAATCTTCCCTTAGATCAAACGCTCTTTTAAAGCATCTTCGGAGGGAACAGGCCCACACGTTTTTGACGTGTCAGGTAGTGCATGCGTTGACCCCAGTGTCGTCTCGTTACATTTCCGGTGCACTGCACCCACTCGTCTGCTATATACCAATAATAACCATGCGAAATTACCACGCTATGCTGTAGCGTATTTTCCGACCCTTGAGGTAGCGAAAGGTGTGAGCAATGCAAAAACTCCGACATACCTTACGAAGTTGAGCGGAGCTCTTTTGCAATTCTTTCTTCTACTCTTACAGCGTTGCTGGCGGCTCTGGACTTTCCCAGCAAGCCTTTTCAAATTATCAGCGCGGTCGATGTGCTCGGATACTTATATAGTTATTGTAGTGCCTACGCAGCTGTTCCTGTGGAGCCGCAGCGGCGCCAAAAACTTATAATCGAGCGAGCTGTATTTTCGTATAGCTGATAATAGGGACACATGGAAGGCGTCATTGCTTCCTCCACCGTTTGTCATGCGACATGAAGTAAAAATGAAGCAGAACCCTGCTGGAAAACACAGTCGAACGCAAAAAAAGAGGTGCTGACGTCTGCGTCAAAAGTATTAAATCGGGCATTTTATTCCACATTCCCTCAATACTATCGTAAGTGAAGCGTGCGGGATGATGCTGTAAATGAAGTGAAGCTTCGCAGGTTAGGATGCCCTGACGAAGTGCGAGGGAACTGAAATTGCTTCATAGTTTTGTACTACGGAAAAATCCAATTACTTTAGATCCGCGTGTTGGGAAATAATATATCGCTAAAACGTCGGATAACTTAGCGCTGAATAGCGCAGGTGCCAGAGCCGGCTACGGACACGTCGCACCGCCGTTTGCCGCATGATGTGCACTTTTGCACATCATGGTCACCATCACATGGCGTTGGGTAGGAAGACTCACGGGCTCGTCAGTGCTCCTCTGCATAAAGTTTCTCCCACAAAAGCGCTGCATCGGTGCCTCAGTTATGAAGAGCCCCTTCAATCACGCGTAAAGCAAATCAGCCCCCCCTTCCACCAGAAAAAAAACGCATGCAAGGTAAGGGTGCGATTGGAAAACTGGGAAGAGATTAGGGTTTGTTTGTACGGTTGAGATCACAAGACATCACTGGCGAGTTTTTTCATGGACCGAGAAGATTGTGCATGAAAAAAAATTCCCCCGCATTTCCCCGAGGGGGAGAATGTGAAAGTGCGAATGCACGGTTGTCGGCCCGCTTGCGGCGCTTGCGCTCGGCCCCCGCAGCCCACCGCCTCGCCGCCTTCTCTTCCATCTCTTCCATCGGCTTTGTAGTATCACGTGTACACCACGCAGTTATCAAGCCGCTATAACGCCGCTGAGTCGCCAACGCACGCCGCTGACGACGTAGTTTGAATGCGTTAAAGATATAAGGCGCGTCACTTACAGTGATATCAGCGTCGCGTCCGTGGCTTGGTCGGTAGAGCGTCGCGCTGCGGCCGCAAAGTCCTCGGATCGAAACCTGGCGCCGGATGCTGTTTCTTTTTTAAATATAGAGGAGCACTGCGGACGCCGCCGGCGGTGGATGGTTTGGGGTCGCTTATAAAGTGCATTCGCACTTAAAAGGGTAAGGAGACGCCCATGCACCCTTGCTAATTGTTTTAAATCTCGGCTTGTGCTTAGAAGGGACACTGCAATATAGTGCGGGCCCGTGAAACGTTGGCACCGCGTATCTGTTTGTGAGTTAGAACGGCTCTCACATTACCAGTCGAAGCCACTGCCTTTCAGGCCCCACAGTGGCCCCGGTACCCGCGCACTCTATGGGTACGCACTTTTGCGGTGTAGCGGTAAGTATGGCGACGTGGGCGTACGGGATATTACAATAAAGTTTAGCGACACTATCGCCATTGTAATCATCAGAGCCACAATAATCTTCAGCGGTGCCTGGTCAGCGTCAGCAGTTCCACGCGCTGCACACAAGATCGAACACCACTGCGTACCTGGGCGGTATCTCGTCTTCGCCTCTCTCACTTCTAGCCGGAGCTACGCTCTTCAAATAAATGTAGGAAGCCGCATCCGCCACATCAACCGAGTCTGCTTCCTACAAAAGCATACCGTGCTTCTTTGTTTTGTTTGCAGGGCCTAGTCAGACTCGGTAACCTTATCGCGAAAAGAAAGCGGAGCGTGCGCTTGTGCCTTTTGGCGTCGAGCCGTGTTCCGCTGCGTAGTGTGATAGGGAAAAGCAAAACACTCGACTATGGCCAATAAAACTACTTCACAAGTAGTCGAGCAGCTGTCTCAGGAGCAACGTTGTCTTGCAGATACCCTTCGGCAGATCCGCCAAAGACGGTTGGAACTACACTAGGGTGTACGGGTGTTTAACCCGTGGTACGACGAAGAAAAGATGATTGTGGTGTTTAACGCGCCAAAGCAACGCCTGGGCGATGAGGCGCGGCGTAGTCGAAGGCACGGGATTAGTTTTGACGACCTGGGGATCTTTAACGTGCGCCGAAATCTTGTACGCACGGGCGTTTTCTCTTTTTACCTTTAGCAGAAAAGCGGCAACTGCTGCCGGGATCAAATTCCCGACCTTGGTCTCAGCATCACAACGCCATAGCCACTGAGCCACAGCGGCGGACTGAAGAAAATATATTCAAATTGCTTTTACAGCAAAGCTGTGTATGGCAGGTTAAAATCGTGTCAGTGAGCAGAAAATACTTCGAAGAAGCGAGACCGCATGCGCAAAGATGTCGAGTGGTACAGGCGCCAAGACACGAAGAGAAAGAGAACGTCGAGGTGTCTAGTGGTGAAATGCGTCATGGCCACCACGCCTTGTGGCTTCAAGGCGAGCCACACAGAGAAAGACAACGCTCTCACAACGGATCTACACGTTGGTACAAGGAAAGACGCCGCCTTGCTGCCGCGTCGCCAATGCGGCGGTGAGAGAACGAGAGAGTACCGGCGCCGCCGAAAGTAATCGCCGCCATCGGGCCGATTCGGTAGTTCGGGTAGCAAAACGGGCCCACGACGGCGAGCGCTAGCGTCTGGAGCTGCACCGAACTGGCAGCGTGGGAGGCGATGACTCAACGGCCAGACAAATATTTATCCAAGATTTGGGATAAATGTAGTCGTACTTATATACCGACATGTTGCCAATACAGTTTCACTGGCCAACGACGTTTATAAAGTGAAATGGCTGATGAATTGTTTTTCTTTGAGGGCTCAGTTTGAGTTAGTTGCAAAGGTCATGAAAGTATCCTATTCGAGGTACAATTGTAGAATAGACCCTGTTCAAAGTAGGGTGCTTCTTAGAGTGCTAGAGCGTTCGCTGTGGTGGTGCGGGGGAAACGAGCCATGCTATTGCGAGAAATTCGTGGCAAACACCCAAACGAAAGAGTTCTTCTGGTCGTTCAACAGAGAAAGAGCTTCATCCAGGTAGCTTGCCCTAAAATGGCAGAATGCAGTAAGCTGCGCTTTGGCACGGCTGGTACGAAAAGGAGCTCTTTGTTGGGCTCCTTTGTATTATCTGGCAACCGCCCCCGAGTTTGTACCCCAGCCTTCCACAGAAAATAAGACTGCCCAAGACCACAGAAAATAAGACTGCCTGGCCATCAGTAGAGCCTGTAGTAGAGCCTGCCCGTAGAACCTTGTTGGGCCTGCTGCAGAAAACGAACAACGTAAGTGAGAAAATCCGCACCGTAGTTCAAAAATCACTCGGAAAACTGTCCAACTAACACACCACCCAAGTTCACAGGCTTATCTAACTTCAGTGGAGAGCAGATGCAGCAAGTAGTAGGCGCCTATGAAACACTTCACAAGCGTCAAACTACGGCCGGCGCTGCTAATGTGTGCGTCCGGTCCATCTGCAATTCATCGCAACGAGACAACGTCATTTCAAATTCACTGTCGGAAGCCGGACTACCTACAGGGCAACACCACCCTCGAGCAAGACCGCTGAGGGGCTAACTCCCCTTCATCGTCCGCTGCGCCACCAGGGCGCACACGGCCACATCTAGTAACACGGTACCCGCGAACGATTCAGTCTTCGAGGCATTCTCTACGAAGGACTACGCTTCTTGTGGTACCGGCGGGCAGATAATATACACAAGTCAGGCGAGCGGAACCCCAGAGCGCTTCAGCCATTCCTTGTCGCCATACCCTCGTGGTTTGCGAGCGCCTTAGTATCGCTTGCTTCGCCCTTGTAAGAGTTCATTTTGCCTTCTCATCACGCTTGTTTCAGCACCACACATTGGGAAAACTAAAAGTAGCAGCTTGTGAAAGTGAACTTTATTTGTGGCACAATGGCCTTACCCTCCACCGGCGTAAGAGCGCCTGGCAGACCAGCCACCACGACCCTCCTCCAGTACGGTGCCCCAGTGTATTCCTGATCTCACGCTCTAATAAGATGATGTTCGCTCTGCCGGAAGCACATCTAAATGTTAACGCAAAACCCCATTACGGCCAGCAATCAGTGCGTTTCTGGCAACACTACTTAGCCGTGGTATACGGCCCGGAGGCACAATGAACTCGACGTACACCATGTCCGAAGTATAGCTGTCATCGGCAGCCATGTCGTGGAGCAGCAGCAGAGCCGACTGTTTTGCAAAAATCGAAGAATCCCCATCGTGGCTATCCAGTACAGCACTATGGGGTGATTGGCGCAAACCCGCACCACGAGGTCATACTGGCACCTCGTCATGTACAACACGTCTTAACATTGTCCTAAATGCCATCAAGTACCGTGCTCCGTCCTCGATAATACACTGGTACCGCAGCGTAATTCTGTGAATTGCTTTTTTACTGGCAACCTTGCGTTGACTGATCCGCGAAGCAAATCACTAACATTTTCCGCTGGTCACCACAAGACGTCTAAGCAAAAACCCTGGAGAACGTACTGCTCTTACGATCCCAGACTTCGCAGATGACCACGTCACCTTGCCGCCCAGCGTGTGGTTGGTGATTACTGCCTGTTGTAAAGTACAGTTGTGAGCAGTCGAAAAAAATATAAAAAGCACTAGGGAAAAAATGAGGTTTCTTGTTTTTTTTAACAGGAAAACATTAGAAAAAAACAACAGAGCTTCTCTTGGGAAATTAGTTGATATGCGACCAATCTGCAGTGAGGCAAACGCTTTCTGAAATCAATCCTTCGAAGTGAAATCGTGCATAGATTTTGAGAGCGAACTTGAGGCTGGGACTTTTTTTGAGGCTGGGACTTTTGGGATGCAGCGTGTAACAACTATAATCCTCCCAGTGTTAACAAAAAAAAATTATCGCGCACTTAAGTCCCATACGTGCTATAAGGCGAAATCCAGTGATTATTAAGGACTTCTTAACTGCTGAATAATCTTTGCTGTGGCTTCACGTTCACCTGTCATGAGGCATGCATCCAGATGATTGCTGTTTCATCATGGCACGGTACACGGTTAGTTCTGTAGTTACCCCACTTGGCTGCGGCTCTTGGTGACCTGGCATCGAATACCATCGAGCCAAAATAAGTTTCTATTCGCTCATTTTCTTTTAGCAGCGGCCGTAATTTGGTTTCGTTCGTGTAGTCGCCAGCTACCACGGCCACTTTTCGCGTTTGATGAGACATCTATAGGGCTTTCGCCTTAGGAAGTATGCCGACTTTTCGCAGACCTGTGAGGAATCCTCTTTCAGTTTTTCGTATTTTTCTGAAAAGACCATGAAAAAACCTGTTTTTTTTTTCACGACCCTCACAATTTCATAAAATTTCCATTTCTAGCATTGTAAAGACAGTTCCACCGATGCTATCGTGAAGAGTAGCCCAAGATGCTTCTCGAAGGCGGTTACTAAATCGTGAGAAGTGTTTTGTGCTTGAAGCAGCAAAATCGCACATTTGCTTAGAAATGTTCCCAAAGAGTCATCATAATCAGCCTGTTTGCGGCCACTGCCGGGCAAAGGCCTCTCTCATAGATCTCCAATAATCCCCGTCCAATCCTAACTCCGTCTAATTTATCCCTGGAAAGTTGGTGATCTCCTTCACCCAATTAACTTTCTTCCGCCCCCTGCCACGCTTGCCTTCTCTAGGGATGAAGTCTGTCACTTTTAATGAACAGCGATTATCTTGTCTTCGCATTACATGCCCTGCCCCTGCCCATTTATTCTCCTTAATTTCTACTAATATGTCGTTAATGCGCCTTTGTTTCCTACCCGCACCGTTCTCTTCTTGTCGCTTAACGTTACACCTATCATCTCCCCCCCCCACCAAATAGTATGGGAACCCAAAGAGTATGCGCAGCTATCATCTCATCATCATTACACCTATCTTCCCCAAAGAGCATGACCACCCTTACAAGAGCGCACCCATCGTTTTCTTCACAAAAATTAAAAAAACGAGCGACGTGGTCGGTATCGCCAACTTTTCGACGGTAACCAATGACGCTCGCAAAGCTGCCTATTTGAGCTCAAAACGGTTTTATATCTACAACGCAAAAACAAAAGCTTCAGCGTCGTCTCAAGTGCTGCATTCAATGTGGGTGAGAGATAGGGATGGTAGCAATTGGGGACTCATGGATATTCTAAGTTTAGCAATGTCAGCTATAATTCACTCACGTCCACTCTCTCGGATTCGGCCCGGAGAACCGGCCACAGCGTCACTCCAGTGAAATCGTCGACTGCATCGACAACACGAGTTTCAAAGGAAATTTTTCGGACATCCACGTACACAGGTATTCGTTGCTCCTGCTGCGTTGTCCACGCCGATCATCCGCTCGCCACCGACACCACTGCACACATATCGTACACATGAAGCAATGAGGAGAGACAGCCGAAGGACGCTGCACAGCGTAGCAAGAACAACTTTTTTTGCTGTTGGATCGGCATTCTTTCGATCTGCAGGCGAGCCGTCCCGCACATTCTCACTGCTCCTGCACGCACGTGCGCCTGGTTGTTGCCACTGGCGCGCGTTACAAAGAAACACGACGCCAGTATGATTCCTGGCAATAGAAACGCGTTCTCTTCTTTTTTACTGGGTTGGCAGCCTTTCACTTGGGAGATCTTCCGTTCATAGATTTTTCCTTCTTTCGCATTCCTTCTTTCGATGGAGCCCTTTCACTCTATCACCAACTCGCCTTGTAAGTTGGTAAAAGATATCTACTAGGCGTTGCGCTGCTGAGCACGAGGTCGCGGGTTCTATTCCCGGCCGCAGCGGCCGCTTTTCTGATGGAGGCGAAAAGCAAAAACGCCCGTGTGTACGAGATTTCGGCGCACGATAAAGATCCCCAGGTGGTCAAAATTAATCCGGAGCCCTCCACTACGGCGCGCCTCATCGCCTGCGTTGCGTCGGCGCGTTAAACCCCACAATCGATCAATCAAAGCTATCACGCCTGAATTTAGGGCATCGCTACGCCGTTATAGTGATTTTTACTGCGTGGCATGTGTTGCTGAGTACCCCCCCCCCCCCTTCAGCCAGGACCGTGCAACACCCTCCATTTCCACGAAAGTGCAGATATCACGGAAGTTCAAACTGTAATCGCTATAATGGTGGAAATAGAGATAATTGGTAGCACGAAATCTTGAAAAACTAAAAAATAAAAAAATGTAAAATAATTTTGAAAAATGGCGAACCCTGTAGCGGCCGGAATTGCCACAATAATGCAACTTTCGCGAAAGTTGCACCTGCCATCGTTAGAATAGTGTAAATGGAGATAATTGGTCGAACGAAAGTTTGAAAAACTCCAAATAAGCAAATACTAAAAGGTTACCGAAAGTGGCAAAACGTATACCGCATGGCATATCCACAATACTGCATATTTCGCAATAATTCCACCTGCAATCGTTATAGTAAATGGGGGTATTTGGTCGAATGAAATTTTGAAAAACTGAAAAGTAAGCAACATGTAAAATAATTACGGGAAATGGCGAACCGTGTAACACCCTGCATTTAGACAATCATGCAGACTTCACGACACTTGCACATCTAATCGTTGTATTAGGGGAAATAACGATTATTGGCCGAACAGAATTTAGAAAAATAAAAACATTTGTTTGTAAAAAACTCACATTCGAGACGAGCGGCATAAGAATGCTACCCATTAATTAGCAGATAATTCTCTTGATTTCTGCAGAAGTTTTTTAGAATTACTCCCCGCATAAATACAGAAAAGGCCTCGTGCCTCGTAGCGTTAATTTGACTTTCAGACTCAGCCAAGGTCAATCCAGCGCCTTGTGTGGCTGCGGAGCGAAAGAATCTAATCATTTCTTTGCACCAATAAGAGGGCTGCCGATAGAGCGGCAGGGGAAAGAGGAAGGGCATGAGCCATGAGAAAAAAAAATGTGGTTGATCCCTCTTTCGTCGGAATCGGTAAAACACAAAAGTGAGATGTGTCTTCCCAGGAGCAGTTGAATTTTTATTGTGCATCGATATGAACGTGCACCTCGCTATTTATATTTCGTCGGTATGGCGCCGTCAGACTTACCAGCATTAGATACCGGGTTGCACGCGCCGGAGCACTGCGTAATCCCGGATGAAACCACACGCGCTCGCAAACCATGCGAACGATACCGAACGGTTTGCCAGCTAATCGTTTCGTGAAATCACTGTCCGCTGCAGCGAAAGAGCATGATTTGCGGGGCTGCCTTGTGAGTGCCCTTGGGGAACGACAACTTCCTCGGAGTGTACGGCAGAGGGTTGCGTTGCAACGAGCTCACCTGGAGGCAACTGCTGGCTCTCATTAGCATCGTGATGCAGTACTTCGCTTCACCTCTCTTAGACGGCAGCACCATCAAAACAGAGGCGGTTGTAAGAAAGATACAAGTCGCGTTCATACGGCTGTCTGCGCCTCAGCTGGTATAGCGGAGTCGGCAAAGCGCCTGGCACCTCCCGTTGCGGCGACGGAGCGCTCACCCGGCTCGAACTTTGACGCAGGCACTTTTTTCTGGCGATGCCATTTCAGTGACGGATATGACGTCAGTCAGAACTTTGTGGATCCCAGCATAAAACACTTTCGCGTTAAAAAATACGAGGACGCGCCAACTCCGTCGAAGCTCTTTGAGCGTTTGCCCTAAACCGCCGACAGAGCTGAGAAGCGGCTGGGTTCTGGTTTACGGCGCACTCGTGTGCTCGTTCAATGTGCGGTCTCTGCGCAACAACCGAGCGATTGCTGGACAAACTAAGATTAATCACCTTCCACCATGACAGAGATTTCAAGCGAAAGCCTTCTTAGTGTTACCAATGGCGTACAGTCAAAAACCTAACGCATTTCCCAATAGACAGGTTAATCGGCCGAAAAGCTCTCATAAGCTCTCTGGTCAGGAGGCGCATTTGTGAAACGGAGCTTCCGTTGTGAGTAAAACGGTACACGAAAACGGCGAAAAAAAGGACGGTTCCAGATAAAACGATATACGCGCCGATCATGAAGAGGAGTACAATAGTTACATGCATCTCATAAACCGTGTATCGGTGTACATCTATATCGTTTGTAAATGCGTTTACTTGGTGCGGAAAAACGTTGACGCATGGTGTGACAAGTGTGTGGCGCCCCCCATCCCTGATATTCGTTGGCCGCTAAGTTCAGTGGCCCCACCAGGCTCGGTGGGCAACCTTGTGTGTGGCCGGGCAATAAACACCTCCGAGCACGGCTGCTCGGGGGTCAGTCACCGTCACCACCAGCACGCTGCATGTCGTCTCTCGGCAGGAGGGTACCCCTACCCTCCCAGGTTCACGAACGCGGGACTAAATCGTGACACTGGCGACGAGGGAAGAAGCCCGCGGAGCGGCCGAAGCCACCATGAACGCCGCCACCGAGAACGCCGAGACACCGCCCCCCTCAAGCCAGCCGCCATTACGCCATGCCGCTGTACGGGAGGCTCGAGCCGTTCGAGGGTGAAGGGTCCGCCTGGCCGGTCTACGAGGAGCAAGTCGGCGTGTTTTTCCGGGCGAACGACACACCCGAGGCAAAACAGCGCGACATCTTCCTGGCCAGCTGCGGGACCCGCGTCTTCGCTCTCCTGCTCGACCTGCTCAAGCCGGCCACGCCGCACGACAAGTCGCTGGGTGAGCTGCTCGCGACGCTACGCTCGCACTACAGCCCGGCTCCGTCGACGCTAATGGAGCGTTTTCGCTTCAATAACCGGAGCCGCCGAGACGGAGAGACGCTCGGGCAGTTCGTCGCAGCGCTGCGAGGGTTGGCGAGCGGCTGCGCCTTCGGGGAGCAGCTCGACTCGCTGCTCCGGGACCGTTTCGTCTGCGGCATCAACGACCCCGCCATGCAGACGCGACTCCTGGAGCTTCCCGACCCTCGCTGGACGACGCCGTGAAGGCAGCGCTGGCGATGGAGGCTGCGGCCAAGGACGCGGGCGAGCTAGCGCGTGCGGCCGGCTCACCGTCGGCGGAGGCGGCGGTGAACAAGATGGCGGCACGGCATGGCAGGTGCGTTCGCTGCGGTGGTGACCACCCCCCTTCACAGTGCCAGTTCGCGGAAGCGGAGTGCTTCGCGTGCGGACGAACTGGGCACATTGCTCGGGCGTGCCGAGGGGGGACGACGGCGGACGGACGGAAGCAGCAGCCGGCGCCGAGCACAGGTTCCGCGCCAGCCCACGGCCGAGGGAGTCGGCGCAAGGGTAGGCGGCGGGGGCGTGCGGCAGCAGCATCGGGTACAGCGGCTAGGCTTCACGTCGTGGCCGAAGACCCGCAGATGTTCGACATGTGGCACGCGGCCACAGTGCAGCCGCCGGTGCCACCATACTGGCTGACCGTCGAAGTCTGCGGGCGCCCCATCTCCATGGAGCTGGACACAGGCGCCAGTGTGTCGGTCATGGCCGGGAAAGCCTTCAAGAGCACCTTCCCTGGCGTGGCCGTCGAGGCGTCGGGCGTCATGCTGCGCAGCTACTCCGGACAGCTCGCCCAAGTCGAGGGTCAAGCCCAGGTCAGCGTCCGCCTTGGCGACAGGGAGGCCACCCTTCCCCTGTACCTGACCAAGGGGCCGTCACCGACGCTGCTGGGCCGGAACTGGATCCTGGCGTTGGGCGTGAGGCTGCCGGAGTACCAGGAAGCAGTGCATGCAGTGGCAGACGTCCCCGGCCTCCTGACCAAGTTCGAGGCCCTGTTCCAGCCCGAGGTGGGGACATTCACCGGCACGGCGGCAAGCATTGAGGTGCCAGAGGGAGCACTGCCCCGTCCAGCCCGACTGCATGGACGGCGTCATCGAGCAGCTGCTGCACCGGCGAGAGGCCGGCACCAACGGCGGCGGGGTGCTGGGCACCAACGGCCGCCTGCTGCACCTGGTGGTGCTGGGTGCCAGGGCCAGCGCCCAGCAGGTGGCACAGGCTATGTGGCAGGTGCTCCCGCAGGGTTTCCGGCTCGACGACAAGGCCCAGTACGCGCTGGACTTCAGGATCATCGACGGCGACGTGGGCCTGCCGCACAACTCGTTCCACACGGAGCCCCTGCCCCACAGCTGCCTGTGCGTGTGCACCAGCCAGCCGGGGCTGGAGTACATCCGCGAGAGCCTCGAGAAGACCCTGCTAGCCAACCTGGAGCAGGAGGACCGGCTGCCCTTCCACGGCCTGCCCCTGGTCATGGTGTTTGCGGGCCAGGGGGACTTCCTGCGCGAGGAGGTCGTCAACCGGGCCAAGAGCCTGCAGTGCCCCTTCGTGGACGACGGCGGCGGCCTGGACCCCGTGCGGCTGGAGCAGGCGCTGTGCGCGCTGGTGGAGAGCATCGAGCGGCTGCACATCTACCAGGCGCTGCCCGCGGTCGCGGGGCCCCGGCTGGACATGCGGCTGATGCTGTGCATGCTGTGCGGGGACCCGTACGCGCCCGAGCAGGTGCTGGCGCAGCCGGGCTGCCTGGCCACGGGCCCGCTGCACTGCCTCAGCCTGGACTCCTTCAAGGGGAGCCAGCTTCACCGACCGCTGCCAGCACAGCACCAGGGGCTGGTGCTACTCGCGCCACTGCGGCACCACGCGCAAGTCCTTCGACACCGGGAAGGCTGACAGCTGGTGCGAGTGTGACACAGGCAGCACCTAATGCTGCCACAACGGCCTCGACACCTGTGCTCCGGCGGAGTGAGAGACTGCGGAGACCTCCGGACCGGTACTCGCCGGGGGGACAGGTGTTGTTTTGTGTTTGTGTAGGACAAACAAACTTGGGGGTGAGGGGTGTGACAAGTGTGTGGCGCCCCCCATCCCTGATATTCGTTGGCCGCTAAGTTCAGTGGCCCCACCAGGCTCGGTGGGCAACCTTGTGTGTGGCCGGGCAATAAACACCTCCGAGCACGGCTGCTCGGGGGTCAGTCACCGTCACCACCAGCACGCTGCATGTCGTCTCTCGGCTGGAGGGTACCCCTACCCTCCCAGGTTCACGAACGCGGGACTAAATCGTGACACATGGGTCCATCATTCGTTTGCGATATGGGTCTCTGACACACCACAGAAGAAACGGGCGATCGTGCTTTTTCGAAAGGCCGCCCAAATATCACGTAGAGCCATGTTGCGGTGGTTTTGTTATGTGAATGCGCGTAGCTTTGGTTGGTTGTTGGGTGCAAAGTAGCTCGGCTTTACAAGGTCTTGTGATTGTAACATCTGTCACTACTGTTGCGCCACCTCTTCAGCCGCTTCTGGTGTGGAAGGATTCGGGCGTGCTGACGAGCATGCGCTAATTTCTGCTTTAGAGCCTCACACACCTACTTCCATAGACGAGTGTAGATCATCCGAGCTGCGTGTCGTGGCTGAAATGCCTCATTTCGGGGAAGTAACATTCGAGCTCTTCGCCCGGGCTTCGCACACCAGCAATGTGTGCGTGGGCGGTGTCTATACTTCTGTACAAATTACGGTTACAAAATGTCTTTTCCCTTTGCACTGAAGCGATCGTTGAGTTTTGATTACTGGCCCAAGGCCACCCGTCTAGTGGAAGCCGTGTTTGCAGCACCATCTCGCTAAGAGAGCGTTCAAGGCGATATATTTTCTCCGTTTTGTGAAAATCCGATTGTCCCGCGTGCGCACGCCGCCATGACCCGAAGACTGTACTGTAAAATACTTTACGCTGTTATAAGGGTGACTTTCTACTATAACTACCACAATTATACCCCAGCAAAAGCACAACAAAATACTCTTTTGAAGGGTACCATAAGTGACAAACGCTCTGTAAACGGGTACTGTGTTTTTCCTAGGGTGAAAATGTGTTTGCTATAAACAGTTAAAACGCCCCTCTAGGGAGCAAACTATTTTACAGCGTAGAAAAGGAGAAGTATGGAGCTCGGATCGTACAATATTGTGGTTATTAATGCCTAGCCTTCTTCCCCAAAGACGCCCGCAGCCGGGCCGTGTATCGCCCTGCATTTTTAGAAAAATGGATAACTGGCGGAAGTAACACATTTAATCATTACGATAACGTAACGGGAGATAATTGATTCAACGGAATGTTTAGAAATTAGAAAAATGGGAAAAAAGATAAAATAATATTATAGAAAACTGAACTGACGATGTCAAAAATGTTCCTGTTATACTTATCATCCGAGAAACGAAGGCTAGGCCAAAGAAATCTGCAAACGAACGAAGAAATACCAATACAAAAATAGCGAAAATGAGCGAACTGTGTGACGACCTGCATTTCCGCAAGTATAACTGTATATTATCGGTTGAATGGTATTTTAAAAAGCAAAAATATAAAATAGTTGAGATTCCAATTTTACAAAAGGAACCGGCGAAATCAAAAATATGCACCTCATACATTTCCTCCAAAAACCGAAAACCACGCTTAAAGAGCCCTGAAAAGAACATTGGCAATACCAATGAAAAAAGTGGGAGAGCTAGCCATCTATGCACAAGGCCTAGCATGTGCGGAACACTGCGTACTTGGCAAAGAATAATTCCCAATGGTACTTATTAGCTACGATGGTTTAAATTTACAGCAAAGTACAGAAGGAACAAAAGAAAACTTACCAACAATAAAATAACCCAAAGTATTGGGCTACCTAGAGTCAAACCTGGCTGCAAAGAACTCGCAATGTAGACAGGCGGCGTAAGGACGCATAAAGCACAATTATCTGAATTTGTGCCAATTTTTGTTTCGTGGTGGGGAGCGGGAAATACCGTACGCTGTCACGGTGCTCTGACAACGTAATTGCGGCGTGAGGCACCGGTGTTTTGCGGGGGCAATATACTCGCACACGTGTCCGCCACACCAACGGCGGCGGCCTCTCCAGATATTTTACCGGAGGAGCATTCTGCTTCCATCAGTGTGTTTTGTCGGTGATGATGATGATTGTTAGAGTTTTTTGGCGCAAGGCCAGCTGGGGCAAAGAGCGCCAAACAAAAGTATCTAAAATAAAATATTGGCTACTAAAGCCAAAACAACAATAAAATCAATTAACGGCAATGGTGATGGCTGGTGTATAGGGCCAGATTTGATTATGCGTGATAGGAAATGAGGTTTAAAAAATTCACATCTGACAAGTACTCACACACACGTTTAACGGAAAACATGGCATCGTCACCCAGAAACTGAGATGGATGTAGGGGAATATGTTGTCTGTAGAGTTCTCTGAAGTGTTTGTGTCGTGTTCTGTGAAGTGCCTTGCATGTTATTAGTATGTGCACTACGGATAGGGCCTCTCCGCACCTGCCGCACTGGGGTCTAGGAGATCCCGTCAGCAGATACGAGTGCGTCGCATGGGTGTGCCCTATCCGCAGCCTTGCCAAGGCGACTTCTGTGTGTCTGTTGTGTGAGTCAATTGTGTACCGTCCCAAGTGTGGCTTTATTACGTTTTGTCGGAAATGGGGCAACGTGACACAGGGCTGACTTGGGGAAGGAAGGCGCAGATTTTGCGTGATATACACACTTTTACTGCTCGAGGCCTTTCAGAGACACATGATTCAGAAGCGTAACAGCTGATTCATAACAGCATGTACGATTCCGCAGCTATTGCACCGCCTTCCAATATACCGAAACGGAGGAGCAGTTGGCTGACAAGCACATCTAGTGAACTAACTCCAGAAGAAATTAACGGAATTAGCAGAGATGATGCGCTTGTTTTATCTTGGCTGGTAACTAGCTTTGCCCGCTGTTACATGCGCACCGCGATATATCATACTGGCGGAATTCGCTTTTATTACAGTTCCATCTTAAGACGATGTAAATTATATTTGCCGTTTCGTAGTACTTACAATTTTGACATCCGGTCACCGCTATTAGCCAAAGTAGACCCGCCTCAAATAACCGATGGCGGCTCCACAGCCAGCAGCAGGCTTTCGTAGCCTCAGGTTGCAGCGCGAAGCATCGGCGCTTTGGCGGCTTCGCGCAGCAGACGAGCGCGCTCTCGTCTACTGCGATTTACCGCACATCTCGCCTGGACACGTTGTCCCCACTGAACACACGTGCGCATTCGTCCGTTATTTAGACGACTGACGTCAAAGGCCGATTATCCATCCTCTTCTTTCCTTCTGCCTCGTACTCCCTCCCTGCAAACAGAGAGCATCTGCTACGAAGCGGCCGAAGCAAGGGGAACGACGCAAGTGCGGGACAACTGGCGTCCCCTTGACGCTACTGTTCGCACCGAAAGGAGACAAAGTGTTCTGTCCAGCAAGGCTGATCTCTAAATCAGATAGATCTCTCCCTCTCTCTATCATGATAGCTCTGGGAGAGGCAGATAATAATTCTTCGCTTTGATAACTTGGCCTTGGGAAATGCTCTGTAGTAGGGCAGCAGTCCCTACCGCAAAAGGCAAAGCTAAAATTATTAGTTTGTGTAACCTTATGTGGAGCTTAGCTGCCACGAAAAGGCTTATTACTTAAGCATAGTCCTCTGAGATAGATAACGGAGCACTATCAAAATCTTCAGTGCATGGCACCTTGGCCTTTGTCCGTTTCGGGAGCATCGGGGCGCGTTTATGTGTTCATAAAAGTCCTGTAATGAAAGAGCGTGGGTTATGGGACGTGTAGCCCTTACCCTTCGAACAAATGCTCGAGTACGCAGAGACGAAGTTCTCTTTGAAGTCAGTCTTGCATCACGTTAAATGTTAAAATTTCCATGGCGTGCCCAACAGAAAAAAAAATACATTGTTTGGGGTTAACATTATCAGCTGTCATTCTCAAAAATCTCGCCGACCCTTCTGAGGGAGTTTTCTAAGAATGCGAAGCCTTTGCTAGTAATCGTCCGGTGTATTAACACCACGCGATTACAAGGAAATGGTTGCAGTAATGTACTATACAGTGGAGTAATTGCAAGTTTACGCTTAAATTTGTGCAAGGGGCTTGGCCAGAAAGTTCTAAACTTGTGCCTACCAGGTGCCAGACTCCGATATATGCGCGGAACGGAATTCCGGGCTGGTGGTCTTCGGCCGCAAAGATTTGAAGGTATGCGTTTTTTTGTTCTTTTTACCTTGCCGTTAAAGATCCCTACTTGATCGCAAACTCGAGAGGCGTGTTGTCGTACGTAGAAGGAGGCCAGGGGTTGGCTGTTTCTGGCTTTTCGGTGGTCTTCCAGGATCTATATTACTCTAAACGCCACGCCAAACGGA
This sequence comes from Haemaphysalis longicornis, assembly GCA_013339765.2. Taxonomy (NCBI): domain Eukaryota; kingdom Metazoa; phylum Arthropoda; class Arachnida; order Ixodida; family Ixodidae; genus Haemaphysalis; species Haemaphysalis longicornis. The sequence goes on from JABSTR010000328.1 coordinate 36,711, forward strand.
TGCCTCTACACCAAGCAACGATTGAGGAGCAAGGCCTGATTTCCTTTCAAAATCAAGTTGGCACGTCCTGTGATGCCTTTTTAGAGCTGCTGAACACCTACTTGCGATCTACCGCCATTTCACACGAAGGCCGTAACTATGTGCAACGAGCGGGGGTATGCATACGATCTCGCGTCGCCCCATACCTACCGAACCTCTACCTGGCGGAAGTGGACCGGCGCATTCAGGCAAGCCTAGAAGGAAGGCCAATTGTGGCCATTTTTTGTTATGTGGATGATTATTTGGTTCTGTGCGCGAATAATCTAGATTGTTACCAACGCCTGAAGGATGAAATTGTGAGGCGTTTTGAAGATAGCGCGCAGGACCTATCTTTTACACATGAGCTACCGGAGAATGGCCACATGAGGTTTTCAGACCTGAGCCTGCGGTTCGCCGAAGGACATATTTGCTGGCGGGCGGTACCAGACACGGACCAGTAAGGGCTTCCTACCCCATGACTCGGTACACTCCAAGAACGTGGAAAGAGCGATTGAAACTATGCCGTTGCGCTCCGCCATTCAGTAGTCCTGCGCGCATCAGATGACAATGAGCTTCAGCTGGCAGATAACCAGGCTGCGTAACGGCGGCGACGCGAAACTCATCCTGGCGGCAGTGACTGCAGCGAGTGAAAGGAAGGAACAAACAAGGACAAGACGTGCAACGCACGAGAGGGAATACGGTGGTAGTTTCTTACGTAGATTTCTTAGCGCGCAACGTAAAGAAAATTGCAGCCATGCAAGGTGTGTTCTTTGAGTCCAGTGCCCCCAACAAGACGGATCAAATTGGCCGATAAATAAAAAACGAACCAAGAAGGGAGACGTGCAACACCAATCATGGAACAATATACACTGAATGCCGCACTTCTGTTGTATAGAACATCCCATTATCATGCAGAAAAGTCTACGACAAACCGGAAGGTGCATTAACGACAGGCCTTGAGAACACGCCGCCTCACTCAAGACAACGCCATCCGGGCGCCTGCCGTTGCATTGCCGCACTTGCCCCAAATGCACCGCGCATATGGACGGTATCGACGTGCTTTGGTAAAAACGTAATCGCCTCGCACGTGAAGACGTTGAGGCAGCAGCTATCACCAAGAAAGCTGACACGTGCGTGACCGCAGCTTCCGTATCTATCGAAGAGAAAGAAATTGACCTACTTCGTGATTATCCTGTTAACTAATCTCGGAGGAAAGAGCGTCGCGCTGTGCCAATGTTGTGCAATGTTTTATATATGTTCTTCTTTTTTGTTAGTAAACTCAGTTGATCGTCAGCATTGTGTCCGTGTTTTCTTACCAAATTCTGTGTTTTTTCGTTCAAGCTAAAGTTTCAAGTCGACATGAACAAACTCGCCCCAAGCCCAAGCAATTCTGTGATTCGCACACATTTAGCGGTGCCGCTGTGTTGGTTCACTCTCAAGTATGGTAAAATAAGACAACGAAAACATGCGTCTCCCCCTTTCCCGGTCCCTGTTTTCGTGGTTCTGATGCTTTTTGGCAGTCGCTCGCTATTGGTGTTGCGTTGTGAAAATATAAAAAAAAGGGGGGGGGGGGGGGATGATGGCCTGGCGGGAAATGCACCCGAAGCTGCTCTGCTCCTACTGCACGTATTCATTGCCGCCGTTATTTTGCTTTAATAATATAAGAGGATGGAAAGTTGGGCGAGGAGTTGTGTTGATTCACCTAGAAAACAGGCGCGGAAAAAGACGTTGACCAAGAAGAAAGAAATACATGGCGGAAGCGCGTCGTCCTGTGTATTTCTTTTCTTGGTCAACGTCTTTCCCGCGCCTGTTTTCCAGATTTGCAAATACGTGGGCTCTGAATGCGTGGCTGCTTCATTGCGCTTCATTGCGGAGGGGCAGAGGAGCCTGCTAACAATGCATGCACTACGCGCACTGAAGTCGCTCTTTCTCAGTCTTCAGCAGTTTTCCTAGACGAACGTCGCGCTGTGCTGTCGTTTCATGAGCTGAACCGCTCATTTAAACAGTCGCGATTAATTGACGTCATTCGAGTCAATTCGACTGCATGGTTTCTGCCACCTGAATTATCCGCACTATTCCGCCATGCGCATTCAAGAAGCATTCTTGAAGGTGTACGTGCACACCCATCTGGTTGTATTAGGCTCCCGTTTTAAAACATTTTCTTCGGATTCCCTAAGGCTATGGCCTCGTTCAGTGCCATTTACAAGTGAACTTATAGCTCCACCGTGCAGGTACGGCGGTGGAATTTTCCGCTCCAATGAAAACGAAACTTTCGAGTACACCTAAGCACGTTTGTGGGTTTGGAATCGCACAGCATAATGTCAGCTGAACGCGTGCGACACCGTATATCGTATCTTATAATCGAAGAGCTATGGCATCTTGCCGCTGGAGGAGCGCTTTGCTTTCGAATAGCTTTGATCTGTCTCCTACGTGATGCGCCACTGCTCGTTCATGCCACCGCGTAATGATGAACGTGAAGACGACGGGGAATTGCGGTGGTTTTTCTTACACTGCCTTCATGTGCGGTATACTGGCGGGTGTTATGACTCACTGGTGCCATATTTGCGCGGGTCAGTCGCCCGCCGGTCGACCACCCCCACCGCTTGTCGACGGAAACGAAAGGAGGCCGACACGACGCTGCGGCGGCCACTGATTGACAGCGGCTTTTGAGCGGCGTTGAGTGTTGTTGCCCCAAAAGAGATTAAGGAGCCGCCGGTCTTCCCCCGGCCTAAGCAACTGAACGCGTGTGCGCGTGAAAGCCCAGACGGCGACGACCGGACAATGGGACCCAGTGGCGGCGGCAGCACAGCGAAAAAGGCAGTGGCAATGTCAAGCCATTAACCCTTCCCGGAGTTATTCCACGAACCTTGTTAATCTGTGCTGTTAGGCTCCCTGGGAACGCAGCGCGCGGCAGACACCAAAAGGATACGCGGCGCCCGCGCGTCTTCCGTTCTTCCCCTCTACTACAGGCTCCTGACGAGTGGCAAGGGTGTGTGTGTGTGCGTGTGCTGTGCATCTGCCGACATACCTGAAAGGCGTGTCCCTACCCGAGGGCGGTGCTTCACAGCGAAGAACGTACACATCACCATTGGTCCGCATTGTTTGTATGGGGATCCCCAACCTAGGGAACTAGGGATCGGGGGTCAAAAAAAAGGGCGTGCTGCGGCCCGCCAACGATCTGTCTTCTGTCTTCATCTCGACAACTCACTGTAAAAATGTAAATAAACCCGTTGAGTTTGCTCTAAGCTCTCCCCTAGTCCTGGCTCGACGAAGCGACGGCGACCGGCCCCGCTACCAGCAGACTGCGGTCGCTACAACTCGCAACAAGACGCAACAACTGGATGGCAAGCGGTTGGATCTGAGCCTGGAGGACGGAGAATGATCAACACGCCGAGATCATGGAGACTGACAGCTGTGGACTGGTGAGTGCTGGCTTTGGTTTTTTGGTTGCCAGGCTGATAAGATAGAAGTGCAATCTTTTCGCTGGTAGAGGCTACCACAGAAGCAGTTGTTTCTGGAACTTCTGGGCAGAGAGTGAGCCGCACCACAATAGTTCTCTGTCATGGATTGGAAGCGTTTGTTGAAGAATCAGCTGCTGATTCTGGGGGAGGAGCTAGGAGCAGAAGTAGATTCGGGGATGAAGAAAGACGCAATTGTTCGCGCTATCGAGGGCTTGAATCTGAGCAGTGAAGATATCAAAGAAACCTGGAACGAGATTCAAAAGCAAGAGGAACAGGAGCGCGAGAAAAAGCGTGAGGAACAGGAGCGTCAGGAAAGGCGAGAGCACATGAAACGCCAGAAAAAAACGGGAGCAACAGGAGTACCAGTTTTAAAGCAAAAAGAACTGGAGGTAGAACAGTTGCGCCTGGGAGTGGAAGCGAGGAAGATGGCTGAGGTTCAAGGAGGGGAGGTAGCAGGCAGACAAAATCTTTGTGATTTATCTAAGCTAATGCAACCCTTCAAAGTAGGGCAAGATGTGGGCCTCTTTCTTGTGAACTTCGAGAGAACCTGTGAAAAAGCGAAGCTTGGCCGTAGCACATGGGCTCGAAACTTGTTAAGTTTGCTGCCATGTGAAGCAGCGGATGTGATCGCGCGGCTTCCGGTGAAGGATGCGGACAATTATGATAAGGTGAAGGATAGCCTACTAAAGAGGTTCCGACTTTCGTCAGATGCGTTCCGGCAGCGGTTTCGCAATCTGACAAAGAAGCAGGGCAGCACGTATTCTGAGTTTGCCTACGAGTTGAAGGTCAACTTGGTAGAATGGATGAAGGGAGCCAGCGCTTTTGGGAACTTCGAAAAGGCTCTTGAAGTAGTGGCTCTCGAACAGTTCTTTTCTAGGCTTTCCGAGCCAATGAAGCTCTGGATCCAAGATAGGGCCGGAGTAGCAACAGTACAGGCAGCTGCCGACTTGGCTGATGAGTACGCGTCACGCCGGGGAGAAAGGGACGAGGTTCCTCCGGCAAAAGCGGGAGCTAGAGGAAAACCTTGGACGGGAAAGCAGGGGGCTGGCGCAGGTATGACGGCACAGAAAAAGGCGGACTTTGCTGAAAGTAGTCAAGGATCACAAAACAAACAGGAGGTAAAGGCTTCGGAGAGTTCTTCCAAAAAGAGTCCTTTTGACGCGCGGCAACCACCTACCTGCTACAAATGCAAGGAGGTCGGTCACATTGCCATCGGCTGTCGTAGGCACAGGCCAGCCCTTTCCTATACTTGTGACTCTGCTACTAGCGAGGAGCTAC